>VDFB02134603.1:0-17983 GCA_007258455.2 Sequoia sempervirens | reverse complement strand
AATGATTTTTATGTGTATAAGGGGGTTATGTCAAAGATTTTTATGTAATTTGGAGAGATAAGGTAGATTTGTAAAATCAATTGGTTAGTAACCAATTTGAGCCATTTTTTGTATTTAAAGGGGTGAAAGGGAGAGAGTTAGGCTAAGTGTGATTTGAAGTGTTTTTGGAGGAGAATTTTGGCTAGGTGTTTTGTCTAAGCATTTTGGAAGGAATTTCTAGTGAAGCGAGAGGAGGTTATTCTGGAGATTTTATTCTTCATTCCTGCACTTCAAAAAGTGGCGTTGTGTGGATAGGGGTGATTTTGTAACTCATTGTACACTCTTTTCCTGGAGATTAATCGGATCGGTCTTACTCCATTGGAGCGGACCCGGAGACGTAGTCACATTGTGGCGAACTCCGTAATCAAACTCTGTTTGCATCTCTCTTTCTTTCTCTCACTTTCTTTCCTTCTATTGTTATCACCTTGTCATTTTAATTATTGTAATTATTTCCATCAGTTAATTTTGTTCTAATTAACTTGGAATAATCATTGTAAAAGTTAAGCATTCAATACTGCATATAGTCTAGATCCTATGCAGATCAAATACTAACATGGATGAACCTAGATCGGGTAGAAGAGGCATTAGGTATGAATGATGCAAAAAATCTTGAAGATTACTATATGGATGAAGAAATGATGCAGCTTGGAAAAAATGATACATGGGATCTTGTACCATTGCTTTGCTGATGAAAACATGCCAAGGTTGGGCATTCAATAAAAATATTGGTTTAGATGGGAAGTATTGAGAAATAAGTAAAGGTTAGTTATTGCAAAAGGTTACTCTCAAGTTGAGTTTGTTGATTATGGTGAGATATTTTCTCTTGTTGCAAAAATGGCATCCATTAGATTTTTTTCTTTCTATTATTATTGCTTATGATTTAGAGGTTGACAAAATGGATGTGAAAACTACTTTCCTTCATGGTGACTTGGAGGAGGATATTTATATGACACAACCAAAGCACTACATGGTGAAAGATAAAGGTAAGTTGGTTTGCAAGTTAAAGAAATATTTGTCTGGCTTAAAACAGAGTTCTAGGATGTGGTACCAAAAAATTGATATATATGTGTTGATTTTGGGATATGAGCATTCTAAATCGGATCATTGTGTTTATTATAAAAACTAATGGTGATCGTTTCCTATTTGTTGAATTATATGTTGATGATATGTTATTTATTGGTAGAGGGAAAGGTATTATTTCAGAAATCAAATCTCAACTTGATGCTAAATTTGAAATGAAAGATATTGGTGCAGCTAAACACATTCTTGGGATGGAAATTAAAAGAGAGTGAACTGAAAGTTATGGCTTGGCCAAAGTAAGCATGTCAATTCAATTTTATAGAGGCTTGATATGCAGAATTGTAGACCATTGTGTGTTCCTATTTCAGCTAGAACAAAGTTATCTATTTTGGATTGTCCAACATCCTCATCAAAGATGGAATACATGAGCAGAGTGCCTTACCAGAGTGCAGTTGGAAGTTTGATGTATGTTATGGTTTGTACTAGACCATACATTTCCCAAGCAGTGGGAGTTGTTTCCAGATATATGTCTAATCTTGGTAGAGTTCATTGGGATGCAATTAAAAGAGTCTTCATATATTTGTGCAGTACCTTAGATTATTCCTTGTGTTATCATAGTATAATGACTGAAGATGAGATTTCCCTCAATATTCATGTTTATATGGATTCAGATTGGGCAGGTGATGTTGAGCGCAAATGATCCACCAGTGCTTATGTGTTTACTTTATTTGGTGGTATAATCATTTGGATGAGTAAGCGATAGGATGTGGTTTCTTTGTCCACAACTAAAGAAAAGTATATGACAGCTACTCATGCTTGTAAAGAAGACATTTGGCTTAAAAGACTATGTTCAAATATTAGAATTAAACAAGGTGCAACAATAATTTATTGTGACAATCAAAGTATGATATGTCTAGCTAAGAACCCAACATTTCATGCCAGGACCAAGCATATCGATGTACAATATCATTTTGTTAGAGATATGGTTGAAGATGACATGGTGAAGTTGGTTAAGATAGAGAATTTGGTGAATGTATTTGATTCATTAACTAAGCTTGTGAGCATAGAGAAGTTTTGATGGTGTTCAGAGATTATGGATCTTTCAACCCCTAGAAATTAAGAGATGATGTTTTACACCCTCCCATTGCTTTTGCAAGGTGTTCAACAAGTTGGAGATTTTTTGAGTAAATGTGTCTCAACCTTGCAATTATATAAGGTACTATTGATACATAAAGTACTATTGATACGTCCACGACGGGGTGCATGGGGGTTTCCCCAGGCCATGAGGGGTCCGGGGGGATCATCCCCCCAACTAGAGGTTCGGGGGCAGTGCACCCCGTCGAGGGCTTAGGGGTAGCACCCCCAAAAGGAAAATTTTATTTATATTTTATTATTGTAATTCTGGACCGTTCATCATTATGTCTCATATCTGACGGTTGATATTTTATTACCTTGACTTTCCCAAGAAGGCAACCCTATTTTATGAGGGCATTATATTACGGCTATGTATTGTGATGTATTTTGAGAGTCAGATAGTGGTAGTGTTGCCTCTGAATCTCTAGTTGGTGATTCTCCTATGAGAAGCTTGCTCTACAAGAATATTGTAATCTTTATTATTTCTGAATAATATATTGGGCAAATTTTGGAGTGTGGGTTTTTCTCCTGAAAGGGACCCATGTAAATCACTGTGTTGTGGTATGCATGATATTTATGTCTATTTTTGTTTAAGTTTCTATAAATTTTAAAGATCAATAAAAAATTTGCATTATTCTCCTCTCAATATTAGTGTAGGAAGCTATTATGCTACCTTAGCTTCCTTACAATATGCACATATTTCAAAGATATAAACAAGGCATGTCCTAAGAATAATTTTCTTCTACCCAATATAGACATGATTGTGGAGATAACAATTGGGCATGAAATTTTATTATTAATGGATGGATTTTTTGGTTATAACCAAATTTATATTGCCACTAAAGATCAACATAAAACAACTTCCACTTGCCTTTGGGGAACATTTTTTTAAAATGTTACACATTTTGGTTTAAAGAATGCAAGGGCTACCTATCAAAGAGAAATGAAAACAATATTTCATGACCTTTTTTCATAGTATCATGGAAGATTATGTGGACGATTTATTAGAAAAATATGTCAAAAGAGATTATCACTTGGCTATCCTTGCAATAATTTTTGATAGATTGAAAGTTCATATAAAGTGCAATTAAACACAAAAAAGTGTGTATTTGGTGTAAATTTTTGGAAATTTCTTGGCTATATTGTTTCCCATAGAGGAATTGAAGTGGATTTTTCTAAAGTTAAAGTTATAGTTGATATACCTCCTCCAACTAACCTAAATAAATTACATATCCTTCAAGGAAAAATTCAATTAGGCATTTCATAGTTCAACTGGTAGACAAGTTTCAACCTTTCACTCATATTTGCACAAAAATGACACATTTAAATGGGATGAGAAGTGTCATCAAGTCTTTCAACAACTATTTAAAATTGTTTGTCTTCACCTCCAGTTTTGATGCCACCTATTCAAGGGAAATATTTTTATTATACAACTAAACTATTGCACTTGCATTGGGTTATTTCCTTGTACATCATGATGATACATGAAAGGACAGGGCTATCTATTATATTATTCATACATCAGTTGGATATGAGATTAATTACACTCCAATAGAAAGGGAATGTCTAGTTTTATTTTTGCATCACAAAATTTAAGGCATTACATGCTTAATCATCAAACAAAACTCATTTCTAAGGTGGATCCTTTGAAGTACCTTTTATCTAAGGCTACTCTAATTGGTCGTATAACAAAGTGGGTTATGATCCTAAGTGAATTTGACATTGAGAATGTGGATCATAAGGATATCAGAGGAAAAATTATTATAGATCAATCAACATATGCACCTTTAGATGTAGATCATCCCCTTATTTTAGAATCTCTAGATGAGATAATTAAATTAACATAAGATATTCATGATTGTGAAAGTTATCATTTGATAGCTCCCACACTCAACATGGATTTGGGGCTAGAATTAATTCAATCACTCCACAAGGTTATTATATCTGAAAATCATATAGACTTTATTTCCCTTGCATAAACAACATTACAAAGTATGAACCTTTAATTGTTGGTCTTAGAATGGTCATTCAATAGCACATAAAGGAACTTCAAGTTTATACGGATTCAAAATTGGTTATAAGGAAAGTAAATGATGATTATCAAAAAAAGGTTCAAAAAATTATCCCCTACAAGAGGATGGTAGATAGTTTTAAACAATACTTTTCAACTATCATTTGTAAAAAAATTCTAAGGTTAAATAACAAAGATGCAAATGGTATGACTACTATTGGATCCCTCTTGGACATGCCTCATAATACTCATCATTGTGAGTTCTTAGTAGAGTAGCTTTTGGTTCTAGCTTTAGATGTTCCTAAATCTAAATTGGAATGTGAGCTTATTCGTCCTAATTCTCCTTGGTATCATAATGTTTATACCTATCTCCGTGATAGTATCCTTCCACCTAACTTATCTAGTGCTCAAAAGAAAACATTCATTTTCTAATCTTATTTGTCATCCTTGGTGATACCCTTTATCGAAGGAGACTTGATGGTGTCCTCCTTATATTTCTAAACTCATAAGAATCCAAAACCACCTTATTGAGGTACATGAAGGTATTTTTGGGGCTCATTCTAGTGGACCTACTCTTGTCAAAATTTTGTTAAGAACTAGATATTATTGGCCAACTATGGAACAAGATGCACAACTTGCTAAGACATTCCATCAATATCAACAAAATGGAGACTTGATTCATTCACCCACCCTCGTTACAATTGAAAACTACTCCTTGGCCTTTTTCACAATGAGGACTTGACCTCATAGGAAAAATCCACCTCCCTCATCCAATGGTCATAGAACACATTAATTTCAGATATTTCATCCCCACACCCAGAGATTATTGTTGATTATTTTATATTTATTCATTATCACTCCAATGGTCACTCTGCTATTCTACCCGGGAATCAAATCACTTCAAGGCTATTGAGGTTGAGCTCCCCTCTTTAAGGGTGTCTTTAAAGCATGTCATTGACGAAGAAGAGTATCGAGTATCTAGAATGGATGAGATTGAGTTACTAGATGGAAGGAATGTTGAAAATGGAGGTAATTATGTAGCTTTAAAACTTGTAAGCCTATGTTACTATAGATTTAATCAAGTTTTATTTGTCACAATTATGTGTGGATGATTATTTTTTTGTATTCATTTTACCAATTGTAGAAGTAGATAGAAGATTGTAGAAGAATAAGACCAAAAGATAGAAGTGACACAACATATACCGTGGAGAAACCCTTTTGGGGAAAAACTCCACCACCATAATCAATAGTTCTTATATTATTTAACCTTAGAACAAGATTACAATAATTCTTTATCAATCCTTGCTTGAGATGCTTCTTTTGCCTTCAACAATTATTCTAACTTCACAACCTACAATAAAATCTAATGGAACTCTCTTCAACTTGCTACAATTTATAGACAATAATGAGCCTTGTAAACTCCAAAGAGTTTACAATTACAAAGCACAAATTTTATCTCACAAAACCTACACCTATTCTTTACAAGTAGAGTTCTTCCATGAAAAATAATGTTGACCAAACCAAGTCCTTCATCAATTTGGGCATCCAAAACTGAAGTTCTAACTCAACGTTGATTACGAAGATATCTTGTAAGCTCCTCCTCAAAGTTGGAACCCAAGAATGGGCCCACTTAACTCAGCCTTATAAAATATCTTCTCATGCAAAAGTGTTAACTCCAAGATGCCAACTTGGGCGCCCAAGGTGGGTCCAAGTCAATCTATGTTAACTAAAACATATCTCTCCATCAATTCATGCAAATAGGATGCATGATTGATCATCCCCACTTAACTGAATGTATCACATGTTATCTGTCATGCAACTCAAGTCATTGGTCATGCATTCCAAGTCAACTGAAGTCAACTAGCATTCAACTGAAACTAATTGCATGCAACTGAAGATAACTGAACCATAACTGAACTGAACTGAACTGATACTGAACTGAACTAAACTAAACTCCATGCATGTAAACATCAATTCCTAACTTCTAGGATCTTTACATGCATTACTGAAGTTTTATCTTTCTCCAAAGAGTTAACTTAACTCAAGGTGGGTTCCACCTTCCATGTGGGTGCCCCATTTTCTCCTATTTTGTAGGAGTTGTTCTTGGGAATCCCCACATGTTCCTATCATTTAGAATTAATTACAAATGCCAATTTACATGTTCATTTCATTTGAATTTAATCTCTTTCTAATCCTAGTGTTGGGGAACACTTTCCAAGGACTTAGGAGATACATGAAATATGTTTAGGATTGCAATTAAATGACATCCTAGATTCTCAACATTCTCCCACTTGACATTATACATTGCAATTATTCTAAACAAGATATCATTATTATAAATCAAGTACAGGACTCAAGGCCAATGGCCTTCCTACACCAACAAATCAATCCATGCCAACTGCAAATGCAACCTACATAATCATGAAGCTCCAAGCAAATGATTAATACTCAAAACCAAGATAACTTACTATAGGAACTAGTTTCATAAGATAATCTACAACACTAATCAAAGTGTCAACCTTCTCAATTAATACCTTTCCACTCTCAACCATTTCTTGCACAAAGTGATACTGAACATCAACATGCTTAATATGAGCATGATACATAGGATTCTTCACTAAACAAATAGCACTCTGACTATCACATTCAAGTTTAACTTACTTGCAATTAAAACCAATACCTTTCTCAAGTCTTTGTAACCAAACTGCCTCTTTGGAGGCATGTGAAACCTCTAAGTGTGTTGAACTCACGTTCAACCAAGGTGTAGGCTTCTTAGTCTTTACTATTGAAAAATATTTTCTTACAAGTAACCATTCCAACATATATATCTTACCATAAGAGAACTCAAGCCTCGCCTATTTCTCCAAGTATCCATGAGGACCTGTAACCAACCAATCCATGAAAAACTCCAAATGCAACATAGCACTATCATGAAGTAATCAAGAAAATGATATTTAATGTACCCAATACATAAGAGAACCACACAAGATCAATGTCAAAGCTCCAATCATGAATCAGTCCAACATAAACATGGCATCCATGATCTAACCATCTCCTCCAAGGAGATCACATGCATCATATAACATACATAAACATCTTAGTCTCAAGAGAACAAGTACCATTCCAAACTCTAAACGTGTATCAAGAGTAAACCATAACATAATAACAACCAATCTAAACAAAGAAAAATCATATCCCCAATTACATGAAGATAACCTTACCAATGATGCATCCACGTCGCTTCCAACAACTCCCACTAAACCATGGTATGAGCTACACATTGCATCATGACTACCATCCTCTTCATGAAGATCACTCTTTAACATCAAGCAAAGAGTCATCACTAACATTTTTACATGAAATTATTAATGCATGATTACCGTCATCTGAGGATTCCTCTATAGAAGAATTAGAACTCTTTTTCTTGTTCTTACAATCCTTCTTCACATGTCCTAGTTTCCTATAGTTCCAACACTTTACCTTACTTCATCCTTTGGACTTACCCTTCCCTTCCTTATCTCCCTTATTTTCTTTTTCTCAGGTCTACCTTTTACAAACAAGGCATCTTGGATTTCCATTTTATACTTCCTCCTCATCTCCTCTGATAGGAGAGTAGGAATTATATTATCCATCTTCAGATTTGCACCACTACCACTGATAGCAACAATTAGATTTTCCCAAGATTTTGGTAAAGAACAAAGTAACAAAATGCATTTATCTTCATCTTCTAGCTTTACATCTACAGATGCTAACTGACTTAGAATCAAATTAAAATCATTGAAATGATTTGCAACAGAATCACCATCTTTCATCTTTAAAGAATACAACTGTCTTTTCAGATACAACTTATTAGTAAGACTTTTGGTTTGATAGATATCACCTATTCTCTTCAACAACTTATTTGCAGTAGTTTCATCCAAAACATTCAAGAGAACAACATCAACAAGACATAATCTTATGGTCCCTCTTTCCTTCTTATCAAGCTTATCCCAATCCTCATCTGACATTGTTGTAGGTGACTTTGTCTCATTACCAACAGCTAACCACTGATCTCTCTCTTCAAGGAGATCCGCCATTTTTAGTTTCCACATCTCATAATTAGATCCATTGAATATTTCAATATCTAAATGAGAATTAGAACTCATTTTAACAAACTTATTTTCCAAAAATCAGAAATAACACAATAGTAAAAGCTCCCACTACAGCCAAAAAACCTTCAAACTTTTAAGAGAAAGGTGTCCCAAACTCTACCCAACCATTAGCTCTGATACCAAATGTTGAAAAATGGAGGTAATTATTATAGCTTTAAGCTTGTACTGTTGGAGTGCAATTAACACTGAAAGGGGGGGGTGAATCAGTGTTAACAAACAAATTAACTCTTTTTAATTCTTTTAACAATTTTTAGATCATGAATGAACTTATGCAATAAGAAACAAATGAACAGATAATGAACAAACACATATAAGAGATTGACACAAGGATTGTCTTGATTGGAAACCCTCTTGGGGAATAAAACCACTCGAACTTGGCCTCACTGGCCTTATCTAAAAATATTCTTTGTACAAAGCCTCACTAGCTGATTTGTCTCACTGACAATGATGCTATCTCACTTATAGTCTTATAATGTTATCTCATTGATAGTCTTATAGTGTTATCTCACTGATAGTCTTTTGAAATGTACAAATATGAAAGAAAAGTAAATACAGATTTGATCTATGTTTCATTAATTACATACTCTATTCTACAATGACATTAGAATCAAAGTCATAAATTCCAAAACTCAAAACAATATATATATTATCTTTTTGAAAGATATATTTAGTACTTTCCAAAACCTCTCATCAATCAATATGAGCACAATGAAGCATTTAATATATTCTCTATTTTAAAATAGAATCAAGTAAAACCTCTTGAAAATTTGTATCATCAACTTCCATGAGAAACCGAAACTGAAACTACCCCTTGCTAGTTGTAAGAACACATAAAACTAACCATAATCCATCGAATCTATACAAAATCCACCTTGCTAAGAAATCATTAAGATAATCAACAAATAACTGCCATATACTCTACAAAACTGACACCTTCAACAAAGATATCCAGCCACTACCAAATACATAATAAACCCACATAACAACAAACCTTTAAACTTCAACAGCAAGCCCAACTAGATTCTTTAACAAAGAAAACACAAGTAATTATAGACCCAACTAAATATACAAACTACCCAAAAAAAAACCTGTACAAAAGACTCTCCAGTACCACAGGATATGAAAAGTAATACTTAACTAGATAATACAAGACTAGAGAATGTATCACAACCTACTACCCATAACTTCTCTTAATCACAACTAGATGCAACTCATACACCCGATTAATAAAGACTTAATCTTTTGCAAAAACCAACCCGATACCAACAACACAAGGCAAGACAACAATATAAAGCATTTAAACCATCAAGATAATGGAAAATAGTACCAATGAAGCCTCTGACTTTGCCACTCTATTCCCTTTAGCATTCACCATGGTTGCACCACAAACCCTAGTAGGCATGTTGTGCCCTAGTTTGAAAGAATGAAACACATTTTAAACTTTGCTTGAAATGAGCTCGACAAGAATTTCAATATGACATATGATACTTTGAACCCGATGGGTTTATTTCCCCTTTTTTTATCACAATTTCTTTAAGTATATTGATACCTAGCTCTTAGCCTTTGTGGTATCACAACCTCTGCATTAGGTATTAGAGAATATTTCTCAATGAAAATATTTGTCTAACCTGTCAAATGAGATTCAAAGTACATATGCATCTTCATGTGAATAAGACCACATTTAAAAACCACTGTGTATAATGGTTTAGTGACCTCATAATCATTACAAAATTGAACAAGCCTGAATGCTTCTTATACATCAACATATGATTCACAGAAATAGAGAACATTGTGAATATGATGAAAGCATACCACTGAATAACTATCAACCAAAACACCTGTAACACAGGTGTATCAATGATCATATAGCCATATTTGACATTAATGCCAAACACAAATGCCAATAGAGTCAGTTACATGTACAACTATTATATTGTAGATCTAATTAAGTATTCTTTGTGGATGATTATTTGTTTATATTCATTTTACCAATTGTAGAAGTAGACAAAAGATTGTAGAAGAATAAGACCAGAAGATAGAAGTGACACAACATATACCATGGAGAAACCCTTTCAAGAAAAAACTCCACCACTAGAATCAATAGTGCTTGTATTATTTAACCTTAGAACAAGATTACAATAATTCTTTATCAATCCTTTCTTGAGATGCTTCTTTTTCCTTCAACAATTCTTCTTCACAACCTACAATAAAATCTGATGGAACTCTCTTCAACTTGCTGCAATTTATAGACAATAATGATCCTTGTAAACTCCAAACAATTACAAAACACAAAGCTTATCTCATAAAACCTACGCCTATTCTTTGAAAGTAGAGTTCTTCCATAAAAAATAATGTCAAACCAAGTCCTTCATCAATTTGGGCATCCAAAACCGAAGTCCTAACTCAACGTTGATTACGAAGATATCTTGTAAGCTCCTCCTCAAAGTTGGCACCCAAGAATAGGCCCACTTAACTCAGCCTTATAAAATATCTTCTCATGCAAAAGTGTTAACTCCAAGATGCCAACTTGGGCGCCCAAGATGGGTCCAAGTTAATCTATGTTAACTGAAACATATTTCTCCATCAATTCATACAAATAGGATTCATGATTGATCATCCCCACTTAACTAAATGTATCACCTATTATTTGTCATGCAACTCAATTCATTATTCATGCATTCCAAGTCAACTGAAGTCAACTAGCATTCAACTGAAACTAACTACATGCAACTAAAGATAGCTAAACCATAACTGAACTGAACTGAATTGAACTAAACTAAACTGATACTAATACTAAACTGATACTGAACTAAACTGAACTGAACTAAATTGAAATGAACTCCATGCATGTAAACATCAATTCCTAACTTCTAGGATCTTTACATGCATTACTAAAGTGTTATCTTTCTCCAAACAGTTAACTTAACTCAAGGTGGGTTCCACCTTCCATGTGGGTGAACCATGTTCTCCTATTTTGTAGGAGCTCTTCTTGGGCGTCCCCACATGTTCCTATCACTTAGAATTAATTAAAAATGTCAATTTACAAGTTCATTTCATTCGAATTTAATCTCTTTCTAATCCTAGTGTTGGGGAACACTTTCCAAGGACTTAGGAGATACATGAAATATGTTTAGGATTGCAATTAAATGGCATCCTATTCCCAACAAGGAATCTTAATGCGTTAAATAACTTACAATATTATCAAATTTTCCTTCTTTATAGCTATAGCAAGATAAAGATTTGAAAGTTTGAAATTGGAGACATGGTCCTAAAAGAGAATCAACAAGATAGAGACAAGAAAGGAAAGTTTGAACCTATTTTTTTGGGACCATTTATCATTATAGAAAACTATGTTTTTGGAGCTTATAAACTTGCTACACTTGAAGGAGAAACTTTGGAAGAACCTATTAACAACATGCATCTTAATAACTTGGGCACAACACCCAATAAATGTTGCTTAACTTATCAAAAACATGCATCTTAAGAAGTTTTATGCTTGACCCTTGGGATATCCTAGTAGTTTGTACATACTAGTTTTAAAATTGTTGCATTCTATCTCATCCACCTATTTGCATCTCATTTGACTATCATTAGGCATTTACATATCCTTTTCTTTATCCACCATGGCTTGGTTGCTCGTATCTATTGATTGCATGTGGCTATTATCTTGTAGCCATGTCATTTTTGTATTACCTAGTTGTGGACACCTTTTCCTTGACCTTGGTTTTGGTTTGGATTGTTGTATCATGAGATCATATGCAAATCTTAAAATATTGAGATTTAACAATAATTATGAGCAAAAATAATGTCAACTGTTGGGCTAAATCTTTAGCTTGCATATCTTGTTACCTATATTTTGGTATCACAATCAAAACATTTTCATGTCCTAACAAAATTATCTTTCCTACAATGGGCATTATCAAAACAAATATGAGGTTCTAAAAAATGCATCCTTCCTACAATGGACCTTAACTATCAAATTTGAGTGTATCTTTTGGCAAGAGATATGTTAGTTGTTGATTTTTGTTTCATAGTTGCTTTTCTTTTGGTTTCTTGATTTTATATTTTCTATCCCACTTTCTCGATGAAAGACTATCTTAATATGCTTAGAGTGGCTTTTTCCATAGCATAAGTGTCTTCATTGTGACATGTAAGCGTAGGAATGAGTTAAACAATCTAAACATGCTTCTACACCTCTAAATAAGACATTGCATCTAAGATTTTAAGAAATTTAAACTAATTTAAATTAAAAATCTTCAGAAATCTATCCTATTGCTCTCTAACTCTAAAGATCTCTCTAATCTACTTTGCTCTCAGATTTTAGAAGCTAATTAGGCCATTGAAATGACACTTAGAGAATGAGAATTAAACTATTCTATTCCTATATGATTAAATAATTAAAACTACTGTAATGGCAGCCATGACTGCAAATGTTGAATGTTGGATGAATGTTGGATGGATGTTGGATGAATGCTAAATGCTTGAATGCTGGATGAATGTTGGATGCTTGGAAAACCTGCAGAGTAAGATTGCACAAGTTGGGATCCGTTTCCTGTAGCCAAAGAGTTGTATTTATAGCTTTCACGGCAGCACATTTGCACAGGGATACAGGATAAGAGGCTGGGATTCAATCTGGAGAATTGAATGGCATGGGATGAGAAGATGGAGCTGATCATGGAGGATTGTTTCTCCCCATGAAAACACTAGGAAAGATGAGAGGGAAGATTGGAGGAAGAAGATTGAGAGGACTTCCTGCAGGTTTGTCCCCGAAGCTCTTCCCGTGAATGAGAGTTGAATTAATTAGATTTTAAAAATCTAATTTTATTGGTGAGTGAATAGTGGTAAATGATTTATGCATAAATTTAAATAATTTTAATTCATTTAAATTTAGAAAAAAGAGGATTGAATAATTTAATAAATCAAACTATAGGGTTTGTTTATTAAATTAAAACAAAAGGAAAATGATAATTAAATAAAATATTTTAGATATCTTTATTTAATTAAGAAGAAATGTGATGAGGTAATTAAATAACACAAATTATTTAAGTTGTGTATTTAATTTATAAAAGAAGTGATAATAATAATAATTAAATAAAACAAAGTTTTTAATTTTGTTTATTTAATTAAGAGAGAAATAATATGATGAAAATGATAATAATTAAATAAAACAAAGTTTTTAATTTTGTTTGTTTAATTAAGAGAGAAGTAATATGATAAAAATGATAATAATTAAATAAAACAAAGTTTTTAATATTGTTTATTTAATTAGGAGAAAAATAGAAGAATTAATAATGAACTTAATATAAATAAATATTTCTATTTATTTATTAAGTAGATGACTACATTAATTAATCAAATAAGTCACATTTAATTTAATTAGATTCTCTAGACCATTTTAGGTGTCTAAGATGTTTTTTCTTTTCTCTCCCATTTTCTCGATGAAGACCTATACCTTAATGTGCTTAACACAACTTGGATTTATACATGATCTTTGTTTGTTTGTTTTCATGTGTTTTATGTGAATGAAAGTTGGGTAGATGACAAGTGATATCCACTTGCTAAGGTTCCTCTTAAAACTAATAATGTGTCTTATTTCCTTTTTCTTTTGGCTTTGCATTTTGCATATCGTCTTTTGTTACATTTTCCCTTTATAGATTTTATTTTGATGTTTGATCCTTGGTGGGGATTGATTTTGTTGCATTCACAAATGTTGGTATGCATCATAGTATGATAACCATTTATATGTGCATCATAATCATAAATCATATTAATCATATATCCTAATCATCATAACCATCCATAATCATAATAAATAATAACATTCATCCATCGTCATATATATTTGTTCATGTATCATCATCATCATCATAAATAACATCATAAATAATTGCATCATAATAAAATAGTATAGTCATCATCATGAATCATAAGCATCACATAAATCAAAACATCATATACATGTACAGTGTTTATCATAAGTCATCAATGTTTATCAATGTCATCATCATATAATACAATGTCTATACATGGGTTGCATGAGCCATATGAATACAAATATATACAATGGCTCGCAGGCATGGTATCTACATAAATAATGTACATGAGAATAAAATATAAACATTATAAAAACATATGTACAAAGGGGTATGCCTTATCTTGAGCTCCCTCGTCCAGGATCCTAGTATTGGTGGTGGTTGTGGAGTTGTGGCCCTATGCTCCCCACAGTCCATGATCCTCCTAATCAAGCATGTGATTACCTATATGTTGATTTTGATGCAAATGTATTCTTTCTAGTACTTTAATGGAAGGATGAATTAGCATTTCCTTAAATATTCTAGGATAATTTTTTAATGATGTTTAAATAATAAGATACAAGAAATGATGGTTCAAACATATACCAAGATAGCTCCCAATAACAAGTGGAAAGGACAAAAGTCATTTTAAAAAAAAATTAAAAAATGAATTTGAGGGTCAACCCCAAGTTGCTCAACTCTTAAACCCTTTACAACTAGGTTTTACAAGGACCTTGAACCCTAACTGACCAAGAAATTTTCCTAAGATAGCTAGGCCACAAAAAATAAACCACTCAGAAAAACAATTTTTGAGCCCCAAAAAATAACATTCCTAATGATGTAGAAAAATCACATCACCCATCTTACCTCTCCACCTCTATAGGAGAAGAACAAAAGAAAAACCAAAGGGTGATAGGATTCCCCTTCCACATTTGCAACACCTCTCCCACAAATCAAAACTCCACCTAAATAGGATCAACATCCACCTCAATAGGAGCTACAAGAGAGATATCCAGCTAGAGAACAATAAGGCCCCCACCACATCCATAGTACCAATCTCCACCTCAAAAGGAGAGGTCTCCACCTCAATAGGAGAAACATATTGTGAAGAGAGGAAGACAGAAAAAATTCCAACAAAAAGGGAAAACTTAGCTTCCTTTAGCATCACAAGCATCTAGGTCTTCAAAAAAGGCATTAAGTCAACCTAGCCAACAATAAATAGTCAGAAACAAGGAAAACCACCGCTCCCTTGATCACCTTCATCAAGGACTACCCCAAAGATAGAATACCACCAAAAATGGACAGAAAACTAACCCCTTCATCGACAAAGGCATCACAATCCACAAGGAGTTCATACAAGCTCCCCTAAAGAAGGAGAGCATCTGGGTATTCCGAATAGACTTTGAGTGCAACCCAACCAACAACAAAACAAGGAGAAACTAAAAAATGGGCCACGAAAGCCCCCCTACTGTAGCTCCCAACTCCACCAACACAAAACATCTCCACCTCAAAAGGAGAGTCCTCCACCTCAATCAAAGATGCAAGAGAGGGAACCAACTCTAGAAAAAGAAAACCCTCAACCTCACCCAAGAATGCCACCTCCACCTCAATAGGAGAGATCTCCACCTCAATAGGAAATACAAGCCGAGAATGTAGGAAGAGAGAAAACACGCTAAAAGAGTAGTAGGAGCTCCCTTTATCTCCGATCACATCTGGGTCAATAGGAAAAACTTTAAGCATGACCTACCCAATAGCACTGAACCAAGAACAAGGTCAGCAATGCTCCTTTAGGGAGCTACAACTATCAAACCCTCAAGACATGAGAGTCGATAGCTAAGAAAAACAAGGGACAAGAAACCCCGTCAAAACCAACAGACTCAGAGTCAAACTTAACACAAAAATTCTCATGTTATTGATAAAAGAAAGAATAATAATAGAAATAGAGAAAGGAGTCAAACTTAACACAAAAATATGTCACTTGTCACTACATGATTATATTAATTCATTCTATCAAAATAATCCAAAACTAAATATATTAAAAAAACACATTTCTATTTAACTAAAAAGATTAATAACAAAATAAAAATTTAAAAAATAATATTTGACAAAATTTAATTCCACCAAACTAGAAAAACTTTGATGTAACATTATTTCTCATTTAAAAATAATATTTATAATAATTATTATAGAACTATGTTTGCATTTTAAAATATTAAATAATAGAAGAAACTTTAGTTATTGAAATAAATTTCATTGCAGAGTGTTTTAATGAAACAATGTAATGTTATTATTCAGTTATGATATTATTCATAAATTTCAACATAAGTAGAAACATTCTGCATTTTAAAATATTAAATAATAGAAGAAACTTTAGTTATTAAAATAAATTTCATTGCAGAGTGTTTTTAATGAAATAATGTAATGTTATTATTCAGAAAATTCACCACCAACAATTCATCCACTGAAAATTCACCATTAACAATTCACTGGGGGAAAATTCACCACCACCAGCAATTCACCGTTATGAAAAATTAACTGCCAAAAATTCATGCAAGAAGCATTAAATTGATAAAAAAATCCTCCCCTTCTTGATCTCTCAACTTTTTCTACTACAAGAAGCATTAAATTCCTAAAATCTGATAACACAAACAATCACATATTGAAATGCCATTAACTATTAAAATTTTAAGAAATAATCTAAAAATTTCATTAGAATAAAATTCAACACCAAAGTAAGTGGAAGGTAATGCCTATCTAACCTTGTATTTTATTTAATTGTTCAGGATCACAATCTGCAAGGTTTTTCTTGCAGAGTTGCCATTGATTATTAGGATCTGTACTCTTTGGCACAAGACTCTTAGTAACCCTTTTTGGTATATTTGTTTCAATTTTTTCAAAAGAAAAAATCCAAATCAAATAACCTGTCAATAGTCGTATGTTGAATTTAGAAGAAAAAGTGGAGTTTTTATTGATTTCAATAGATATTGAGGAAAGAAACACTGCCATTTCAATTTTAGATTAGTAAAAATCTAAGAAAAACAAATTACAGATGATTTATATAAGTTAAAAGATGTAAGAGGATTGTAAACATTGCTACCAATCAAGATTTTTAGTTGATCCCTACAAAGAAAGTTTAGTATTAATGTCAGTGTTAGAAATCATATACAAATGTGAAAAACAAAGAACTTTACAATATTTATTCAAGATCAAGTAGCCTATTTTGTTAGAAATTTGTGCAAAACATATGAAAAACATACATGCAAAGTGACCGTTTGATTAAAGAACTCTCGTACATATAATTTCTTCCAAAAATATTTCCTCTGCTCCACATGCACAAGGTGGCCACTTATAAAATTAATTGTGCTTTTAGTTATCAGTTCTAGGAAAATTCACCCCAGCAATTTACAAATT
Organism: Sequoia sempervirens; assembly: GCA_007258455.2. Taxonomy (NCBI): domain Eukaryota; kingdom Viridiplantae; phylum Streptophyta; class Pinopsida; order Cupressales; family Cupressaceae; genus Sequoia; species Sequoia sempervirens. Next base: position 425 of record VDFB02134603.1, on the reverse strand, counting down.
TTCCCCGTCATGACAAATTCACCTCAAGAAAAATTCACCACTGCGGAAAAATTCATCGCATTAAAAGTTTATGATTAATTTTCATAACAGTGAATTGATGGTGGTGTCCGTCAGTGAATTACTGAGGATGAATTTGCCAGATGCCTAGTTATCATTTGTTACCAACAAGAGACTATAATAAAAATAAGAAAAATCAGATGAGGCCATACACATTGAGAAAAAATCCAGCATCTGACAAGCACTTGACTCTAGTGCTCAATGGTATAAGTTCCCTAAATTCATCACACTAAATTCATTTGATGCAAAAAAACTCTTACGCAATCTAATCCAGAAACGTATATAAAACCAAATGAATATGGTTTACAGAGATTTATCTTTTCCCGAATCACAATTTGTACCAAAGAAGTCTCTCTTAATGTTTATGA
>VDFB02134602.1:0-25240 GCA_007258455.2 Sequoia sempervirens | reverse complement strand
AAAGGAATAAATAACGAGAGTGTGTTATTTGTTGTTAAAAATGTTCCACAGAGAAGAAAAAGTGAAAACTAGTAAATAACGCACTCGCGTTATATTTTTCTTTGGGAATCCCTGAGTCTTGGCTTTGGTATTTTCCTTGGAATACCAACCCAAAGGTTTGGAGGGCATTCCCAACCACCGGAGACGTGTTTTTTGCAAATTCTACAATTTTTCACATAATTGAGTTCGTGCTCACCATCAGGATTGCATTTGGTTCAATATAGACGAAATCGAACACATGGGTAATGTTAAGTTCTCTCTTAGCTTTCCAAATATATAATTTTTTTCACTTTATGACAATGTAAGGGCTTTCATCCATAATTTCTTTTGTTTGTATGTCTATTTTTTTTCAAAAAGTAGTGTTTGGTTTTTTTTTCGTTATAAATTAACCATTAGTCAAAATTTCAAATAAATTACATTTTTAGAAACTAGACTCCATTCTACAAATTTTAAAAAATAAAAATTTAAAAAAAATCTATTACTTTTCCAAAAATTTGTAGGGGGAGCACGCTGTAATTCTACTCTCTTTTAGAAGTGCCCAATTAGAAAATTAGTAAAAAAAATCAAATATTATTAAAAATTTATCAAAAATTGTGCACCAACCAGATATTGTTAGCTAACTTCCAACCAGAAGTGATTTTAAAATACTAAAAAAAGGTCACCGTGCTAGGTCATACAAGAGTTGCTATGTTATGTTTTTTTGACAAAAACAACACCAATTTGTGTACATCCCTTTGTTGAACCCCTTAATCTCAACCATTTTCAAAATAAATTAGTAGTTTAGAAAGTAGACTCAGAGCACTTTGATCCTTGTTTTTGTTCCATCTCAAAATTTTGAGTGTAACTATCCTCAATTTCACGTCCAAGGTCAACATTTCCCGATTTCAAAAAAAAAAAAAGTGGCCACTTAAGCCCCCTTTTTGGGAACCATCTTGGTGCACTTACCCATGTCTCTAAAATGATATGTTTATTTAATGTGATAGATTTTGTATATATACACCAAATATTGTGTAACAATTAATTAATTTAATTCATTGACTCACTTGTTTTTTTAATTTATAGTGTGTTTGAATGTTATGAACTATAAACCTACTATCTATATAATTTAAAGATAAATGTTATTTTAAATTTTCACTTGTAAGATTTTAAACTTGCATGTAAACCAAAAAACTTTAACTTATATAACAAATACAAACTTTAACTTAAATTTGATATTTAACTTTATACACCAAAACATTTTTTTATAATTATTCACCACTAAAAACTATAAACTTTTACATATTGAAAAGTATTCTATTAATAAAAGTATGAAATAAATAAAAGTAATTATAATCTTAACCAATTTTTAATAGGATAGGGGAGAAGACTCAGTAGTTGAGCACCCTAACTTTGTGCTTCTCAAAATCTTACATGAAAATTTCAAATCACTCCCAGTTTTTTACAAAAGCTTACTTGGCAAGTCCCCTACTTATAACTAAGGTTTCAGGGTCACATCAGCATGCTTTTTGTCAGTGTCCCAAAAGGCCCAAAAAAAAGTGAGAGTGATATTTGTGCACCAAGTCATGTTTTATTGGTGCACTAATGTGGATCAGATGATTTGTTGCTTTTTAGATCTAAGGAATACATTTTATTCAATTATAAGTAGTCACCATCAACACTAACAACTTAAAGTCATAACTATTGGTCCAATATTGTTAAAATTATTGGGCATTAAATCAACAAATGGTATAACAACTATTGGAACATGCTCAGGGTCCTCTCCCCTAATTGGAACTAAAGGATAGATCCCTCACAACCATGGATTTGGGACCCACCAATGAGAGGGGAGAAATACCAGATATTGATAGTAGGGCCACCAACTGATCCTTTTGATTGACTGTAGGAATAGTATCCCTATCTTCCATTCCACTTGACCCCAAAGGGTGGTCTGGTAAGAGAACTTGTATAATCTCTTCAAGGATTGATCTACCTTCTCCAATCTTTGTAATATGGTGATACCTTCCATTAGAAAAAGAAGGAATGGTTGGAATAATAAGAATTAGATCTTGTTCCTTTGGTGAACCAACTATTCTTCCTTGGCCTTGGCCATTAATACAAGATCAAAATGAATGCTTCCCAACTATTTGTTTGATAGGCCATTCTCATCTTGCCAATTGTTAGAATGACAACATATTTTGGATCTTGCTCACAATAATTCCATTTATCCACTTTAAACACAAATCAAAACTATTTATATATGTACTTATGTTGTAAGCAATTTTTTACCTTAATATTGAACACGTAGAGATGTGAGAGAGAAAATGGGAAGAGCTTAAAGAGATTAAAGAGCATAGAAGTTACTAAATATTTGGTGAAAATTGGTCTAAATCCTAAAGTGAAGAACAATTAAAATTTAAAAAAAAACTACCACCACTGTGGGATCTAGACCCTTGCATTCTACACTAATAAAGAGGGCAAGATTTTTAACAAACTATATTTAAAATGATGATAGATTTCACCAATAGTTGCAGACTGTTTAAATTGTGAGAAATTTGGGCAACCCAAGGGGTAAACACATCATGAACAATACAAGTCATAGGAGGTCCCATTATATTGAGGCACTGAATGAGCTCTTCCAAATCAAATCACTTCATATGATATAAATGTTTTATTAAAAAAATGATGACCATTTTAGGCAGAAGGAGGTCAGTAAATTCAAAGAAGTAAAATTATTTGGTGTTAGATTAGTTGATGTCAATTACTCATGTTCACTATTGTCAGTTTGTTGCTTACAAATTATATGTATTGAACTTTCACCTATACGCCAATTTTACTACAAGAGTTTTTGTTTACAGTAGGTCTATGTTACCATTGTAGGAACACCTCTCTACATAATAATTATGACACTCTTTCCAAGAATTTTTCCTGCTCAAGAAAATAATTTGTTTTCAAAGGAGGCCTCACTCCTACCTCAAACTATGCACATGGGTTGTTCTTAATCAAATTTGAATAGCTACACCAACACAAATCCCATCCCATCAATATGCTCAAAATCATCTTAAGAACACACATTTATTATTTACATAAAATTCAAAAAAAATTACCTAAAATCACTTCTTAATCAAAAGAAAAAATTTCTCAAAATCACTATTGTTAAAACAAGTAAAATAATTTTCCAAAATAAATCCATCTCCTTCTCTAGAAATCCTTTAAACAAAGACTCGGATTCTCTATTTAATTTTTTCTTAAAAATAAATAAAATACTTTAATGATCCTTCCTCTTCTCACAAAGAGGTCACTCTTCATCTTTTTTCAAGACTCAGATTCTCTATTTTATTTTCCCTTAAAAATAAATAAAATACTTTAATGATCCTTCCTCTTCTCGCAAAGAGGTGAATCTTCATCTTTTTTCAAGACTCTATTCTCATTATTTTCTTTTCAAGGGACTTAATCAAGGTAAAAATATCACAAAAATGTAAAATTTTCACATAAAAAAGTACTCATACAAGTAAGAGATACTTGTGTGAGGAGTTACACTCTATTTTGGAGGAAACTCTCTTGAGTAGGTGTTAAGAATTTGTATCCAGATATTTTGGTAATGTCTTTTGGTAGTTTTTTTGAGTCTCCATGAAATTATAAAATGAGTTCTTGAGATGGAGGAATTATAAATTATTTTTACAAGGTTATGCTACCTATTTTTCTCCAAGATTAAAGAGTTTTGGATCTCCATGGAAATAATAAAACTTGGAATTGTATTGTTACTCGAAACACATTAGATTCATTGGTTTGGAGGCTTTTTTTTTCTCAAAATGGTTTTCCCAAGTTATATCTATGTCACTCTATTTTTTTTGTTTTTAGTATCCTTCTTCTCACATTCTTTCTCTTTTTGTTTTATATGTAGAAATGTTGTTAAAATTTCTAGAGATTGATTATTGTGATATTCTCCTCATTGGATTAATGTGGAGATATTAGTATGTTTAGTTGTGAAGGTTTGTTTTAAGTTTGATTGTTAATGGGTTTGTAAATATATTTTCTTAACATTTGGTATCAAAGTTGGTGGTTGTATGGGTTGTATGTACTTGTATGTCCCTAATTGTACTAGGTTGTGTGTACTTAAATGTGGTTTGCATGTACTATCATTTTCTTTCATGGGTGTTGCATGTGATGGATCCATGGTTAGTTGGCTTTGGTTATTCCTATATTGTTGGTTCCTTAATCTAGAATACTTGTAGGAATCTATTGGAAGGAATTGGTAAATTATTAATCCTTTATTAGTGGGATTTTGCACTAGATGTAATCTATTATTTTAATAAAAGTATGGAAAGCACTAATGGAATGGAAAAAAGGTTATGTAGAACATGTGTTGCACTATGGAAGCTCTTAGGTTGGTCATGTGTTTTCATGTTAGATGGTTGTGACCTAGAACTCCTATTTTGTAGTGTGTGACTGCTCTTGGGCATGGCAGTTGCATTCCTTTATCTTGTGGTTTTGTGTAATAGATGTGTTCATGTTGGGTTTGTTTTGGCCCCATGGTCACATGAGAAAGCACTTTGTGTCGACTACTATGTTGAATGCTTACATTGGTGTCAATTTTTTAGTCCCTAATCATGTAGAATCCTTGGAGGATTAGCCCTTAGTTTCATGTGGGTTGTGAAGTTAGTATTTTTGTGGCCTAGAGATCTTGGATAACTTGGTTACCTTGTATGCATGTACTTTATGATGGTTGTGGAATTAATTATTTGGTAGCCTAAAGTTCCTAGAGAAAATTTAATTCTTACGGATTCATGTACTTATATGTTCTAGATTTATGTTACTTTTGATCATTTAGTTTTACAAATTTTCTATTTAAAATTTGTGGTTATGCCTATTTGTGATAGAAATTGTTTTAATTTATAAATTTTATATTTTTCAAATTTGTGGGTTTTGGGATGTTTTAAATGGATTTATATTTTCATATACAATTTCACAAGTTTTACACCTTAGTCAAAATATTTGGTTTTGTATATCTATGAAGATATTATTGTTCAAGGTTTTCTAGATGGATACAATTGCATATTTACATGCATACTCCATGCAAAGTTAGAGGATGTTGGTTGTAGTCTTCTTACTATAGAAGTATTTGTATGTGATTATTTATTTAATATTTCTTTGGTATTTTCTTGGTGTGTTCCTAAACAATGGTTACCCTATTATGGATCTTGGAACACAAATATCTATTGAGAGGGGGGTGAATTGTTAGATTTATTAAAACTAATCCTTTAATAATTTTAATGCAGATTAGAAGGACATGTAGAGATCACATACACACAAATAGACATAAAACTAGATATATGTGGAAAACCCAATATGGGAAAACCACAATGAGAATAGTTGATAGGATCTATTGTCCTAATCCAACCTCACTAGTTACAATGTTTAAGGGAACCAACCCAAAGGAGAAACCAATACCCTAATTTAAGAGCACCAAATCTAAGGAAGCACCTACTCCCTAACTAAGCACCAAATTAGCTTTCTAATGGCACCAATCAATCAGATTTACAATGAAAATTATGGAGCTACAACTTTGATTACAAATGATTCAACTAAATCCAATTCTAAATCTATGTTACAAACCTATTTTACAACTATTCATTTTATTCTTCTCTACACTACATCTCTACACTTTAGAATATCCTATGTTCTCTTTCTTTGATACTAATTCTTCATCGTCTCTCTCCTCTTTCCTTCTTCTCCTCACCATACACTTGGTTTATATCCTAGATGATTAGCATTCAGTCTAGGTCTTTCTTACTACACACACACACACTTTTATGTCAATGCAGATTCATTATCTTGCACTATATTTTATTATGCTTTCTTATCTTTTCTTAACTGACTAGCCTCATTTTCCTCGAGCCATGCACCACTGCCATAATTTTTTGTATTTACTATTTTTAGTGCATATCAAACCCTAGATTTGATACACATTTAAAGCCATTACATGCATGATATTTCTAGATGATCGTGCTATTTTATTTGATCACTGAATGTTCTAAATCCATGGATGGTGTTGATGTAGAGACTGGGGCCATGATATTCCAATAATGACATTTATCATAGCACTTGCATACAATTAATTGGCCTTATCAGAATATGCACATCATGATAGAGTGTCATGAGAGTCCTTACAATAAAGAGTTGTTGCCAAGATGTGACGGATTTGTGAGCTATGTCTTTTAGACTTTAGGCGTGATGTAGGATTATGATGGATGATGGTAGATGTGTTTGGAAATTTAGATGTAGGAATTTTCATTCGCCAAAATTGGGGTGATGGATGATGGGGTTTGGATTTTGGATTGGAATAATGTTTAGAACCAACATTTTTATATGCCTTGTATGATGACCATTTAGAAGGAGGTGGACATTTATTATATATGGGAGACCTCTTTTCTTGTGGCTCCATATTTTGATTGACTTTTGGATTTAGAATATTTTCTTTGCTTTATCCATTTTCTTTGGGATCCATTTTAACTTCATTTGTCCACTTGGATTTTTGTTTGATTCAATGGCCTTTAACATTTGATTTTGAGCTTTGGACTTGTAAGACTTTTTTTTTTGTTGGTTCCAATTGATGGGTTTAATTATGTTGGAATAATGGTTTATGGTGTGGATGGAAGGAGTGTTGGAAACAACCTTATGGTAAGAACTACTCATGACCCCCATTTTGATGTTTGTATCAAATAAAGTTGCCCCCAATATCGAGGAGTTACCACTAACATAATTAGATTTGTTGATTGAAGAATAGCCAAGAACTTGATGTGTATAATTTGCCTAAAACTATGTTGGTTCTAGAATTCCTTGCTTGTGTAGGCCTAGTCATGTTCCTTGATACTGCATGCTTTGACCGATTTTGTTTGCAATGGGGTATTTTTGGTTTTGAAAACAAGATGCTAACCCATCATTGTGTATGTGGACATTGTTACTTGGAATCTTCTCCTCTACGAGAAAGCATGATTTGATAAAAGTGTATGATCCTAGTTGATAGGATGTCTTAGCTTCATTGACATGTGGGATAAATTTTTGATTAACATCTTTGGTCTGATTTTGTGACATATCAGATTCAGATGATTATGCTGGTGCTTCCAAGTCGATGTCGAAGGTGTCTTTATGGTCATTGTCATAGAGTCTTATGAATTCAACTATAGCTTGATCATTTATGAATATGTCTAGAGTAGGAGACTCTTGTTCTAGAGGAAGATCATCTATGTGTCCCATGGGAGAAATTGTTTCATCTACAATGGTGGAGGTGGTTGAAATGTGGATGTCATGAAAAGGGTTAATATTCAGATCTATGATTGGGCTATCATGGATAACTTGATCTTGATTTGTTTTGAGGTTTATTTCATCATGCTTTGGATCATGATCTTGACATATGTCTAATGATTTAGGCAATGGAATGATATGATTCTATTCAATGGACTCAATATTTGGACATGGAAATGATGGAGTTTCAATGGCAATATCCTTTTTGGGATTGGTAGGCAATGGCAGACATGATTGTGATAGCTAGCTAGATGGTGTAGGAGTACCAATTTGACTGGATTGTCTAACTTTCTTTTCATTTCGGAGTTGAACAAGTTTCCTTGCTAGTCGTCCTTGGAGAGCATTAATTACTGTGGTCTTATTGGATGGTATAGTAGATTGGGATGTAGTGGATTGGAATGGACTAGTGGATGACAAGTTAAGATAGGATGTAGGGGCTTGGAATGGATTAGTGGAAGGTTGGTTCCCATTATCAAGGTTAGGATAGGGATGATTAATGGGTGTTTGTTGTGGATCAATGGTATGGATTACGTCAAGTGACTCTTGATAGTGAGGGTATATGGATGGAGGACTAGAGCTTATGGATTTTTGGTAAGATGGGTAGATAGATGGTTGACTATGGGTTGTGGGTGATTGGGATGGAGAATTGATCCATTGTCTCTTAAATTTTATAGCTTGTTGGTATTGACCATTGCAGATTAATTGGTATTCAATTTGACTACGAAGCATATCAAGGTGAATTGAAGACATGGTGGTGAGGTGAAGCCTAGAAAATGACAATGCAAAGCTATGACTTAAGCCTAAGGTATGCAACCTAAGTGATATTTTTTTGTATTTTTGAAGATATAGGGATGCCTAATAACGATACCACGATTAAGGATCAAGGTGACAATATTCAAGGTCTGAATAAGGTAATGTCACAATGATCAAAATCAGAAGTATGTCTATGACTAGGGTATGCAAGATGTGAGACGAAAAGATGGAGTACTATGATCTAGTATGAAGACTAAAACCTCTGGTGAACCTAAGATATAGTTGCTAATCAAACTAAGATAGGTATAACAACTAATCTAATTATCAATGACCTTGGGTATAGTACTAATAGGATATGTTGACAAGGTGGTCTCAAAATAGACTGATGAGCTGAGGAACCAACCTAAATGACGAAGGACTAGGATGAGTGTTTTCGAAAGATAAGGTCAAGAGAATACAAATTTGAAGCTATGGTCTAGTCTAAGTTTGATGAACTTCCTAATCAAGAGGTTTATGCAAGCTAAAAAGATGACCTAAAAATTTGACCTATGGGGAATATCTAATGCAAAAAGATGAGGTGATGGATGAATGGATAATGGTAAAAATGAGGTAAGAAAGTCCTTAGTCTAATCAAATTTAAAGGTTAATATTGTTTTGGATATGTAGGCCTATTTCATTTCAAGGTTAAAATGTTGTAAGTTTTGGGTGTGGTGTTTGATTTGTATTGGAAATGTTTGTTTGAACACACATGCAAAAATAGTAGACATAATTTTTTTGATTGAATTTGATATAAAATCAGAGAACGTCTAAGTAGGGGCTTATGTTAGTCCCAAAATTATTTCACTAGTATTGACAAATTTTGAGAACACTTGTAAGCAAGCACAACCTAGGCTAGAAAGTGGATACTACCTGCTAAGTCCCTACTTAGATTTCTCCAAACACTTAAACAAAGCCGACATCTAGAGATCTTGGTGACACTAGCTCCCCCTAACACAACACGGGCACACAAAGTTCTCTTACCCCCTAAGATCCAGAAACCTTGAGGGATTTTATGTCTCTACAATGAATAGTGGAATGTAGGGCAGCTTTGGAGGTCTGATCTCCTGCACCAACAAGTAAAAAGGATTTGGGATGCTACAACAAATGGTTCTTATTTTGTGTTTTGGGGAAATACTGGTGCCTATACATGCGGCAAGATTAGCTCAATTAAGAGGCCTCCCAATCCCTTCCTAAGAAAGGATTTTGATGTATCTCATGATACTAGGGGTGGCACTTGTCAACATAGGACATCCTCATCAGGTGATCGAAGACTTTCCCAATGATCACAACAATTTATATAGCGAACCAAAACAAAGTGCCACTTGGGTCATTCCCTCTCACAAGTTGGAAGGCAGAACCTCTAAGGGATTAACACAACAAAAACTATGGGTCTGATTTTTTATCACCGATTTTGCACAAGGTGAGAGAATACACCTACCATCTCAAGCACAAAAAACACTAGTTCATTAACCCCCCATATGGAAACAAAAGAAAATGATGGGTTTGGCTTCTTATCATTGAGTTTGCACAAGGTGAGAGCATAAACCTACCACCTCAAGGAAAATTAACCCCCACTTAATTTTTCCATGTGAAAACAGACATTTAAAATAAAGGAAATTAAGGAGAGCCCTACAAAACCACTTATTAGTAATTTAAGCCTCTGGTCTTTGACAAACGAAAGTTTAAGTTTTATATTCAAGTCTTGGACATTCAAACCTACAAAAAGCCAAATCGACAAAGACTAGCTACAAAATCAAAACTAACTAAAAAGGAAAATGACATTAATCTAAACCTAACTAAATTAATCCAAAAATTAATCTAAATTAATCTAAACTTAAAGTTAATCTAAAATTAATCTAAATTAACAAAATTAATTACTAAAATTAATTTAAATTAATCTAAACTAAAGCTAATATAAACTAACAAAAATTAATTACTAAAATTAATCTAAATTAACAAAATTAATTAATTCAAATCAAAATCAATCAACTTGTCTAAATTAATTAAAACTTAAAATTAATCTAAAGTAACAAAATTAAAAACTCAACTAATATTGATTAACTTAAATTAATCTAACTTAATCAAAATTAGAAACTAAACTAATATTAATTTATCTAAATTAATCTAAACTAACTAACAAAAATCAACTTAATCTAATTAATCTAAATTAAAATATATATATATAAATCTAAACTAAATTAAAAAAATATAAATCTATATCTATATCTATATCTAAATCTAAATCTACATCTACATCTAAAATCTAAATCTAAACTAAATTAAAAAATCTAAGTCTATATCTAAAATCTAAATCTATATCTATATCTAAAATCTAAAATCTAAACTTAATCTAAACATTAAAAAGTGCACAGTCGCTCCAAGGCGAATTATCAGGTGTCCAAGCGGCGGAGGATATCTTTGGAGAGCTTCAAAAAAGGGTCGGGGGTGGTTCTGTGAGAAGCTTCAGTTAGTCATAAAGAAGAACCGGTGGAGCTTGGAGGTGGGTCTCTCTTGCTCAGGAATTAAGTCGAATTTTCTAAAATCAGGAACACCTGCCTACGCTAAAATAGAAGAGCGAGTGAGGAGCTATATCAAAAAGAAAGAATATCAATAAAGGTTGAATAAACTCTTACTAAAATGAAAAACAAACTTGAAGATGTGAGGAGCTACAAATGAAATAGAGAAATCCTAGCAAACAGAGGAAACGTCTGAATGAAATATGGAAGTCAATACAGCACTAGCATCCGAGACGCATTCAATACATCTTCATTCTCATTAAGATTACCAAAATACAGTCCATCAAATGCCTTATTGCACAGCTTGTCGATAAATGATTTGTGATTTGAAAAGACGTTCACGTTAAGTTCACCAGATGTGATCAGGAAAAACCAGAATTAAGAAAGTATGCATTCAAACATTAATTCTAAGATCCTAATCTGATAATGAAGAACAAAGAAGTGCATGAAAGGAAATAACAAAGAACAATCTCACCATAATCTTCACGCCTTCATTGAATGACCTCCATTATCCTTCTCCATTCTGCTTAGTCGAGTATGCAATTATTAGCCTTAATACACGCCTTCATTGAATGACCTCCATTATCCTTCTCCATTCTGCTTAGTCGAGTATGCAATTATTAGCCTTAATAGATGATAGCAAAATTTCGATGATGATAGCTTCAATATAATTTTGGATAAACCGGATCCCTTAAAATGGCCATGGAAAGAGCCTTTTATAGACAAAGGAAAATTGAATGGACAACCGAGATCGAAAAGGACTAATCGATGGTTGAGATTGGACGTGACGGTAGGGATAAGAACGAGACTAAAAGAGGAACTAAGAAAATCAATTAGTTCAAATGGGCAACTGAATAATTAAACAATGACAACATTATTTAATTATAGAAGAAAAAGACAAACTAATTTCTCGAAGTAAATAGTAATTTAATTCAAGATAAGTGAGAGGGAAAGTCAATTTGAAAAATCATTTAAATAAATATTATTTATTTAATTGTGGAGAAAGAAAGATAAGCGAATAATTAAATAATTAGAATTAATTATTCAATTATAGTAGACAAAGTGGCGATAATTAAATAAATTAGATTTATTTAATTATAAAGGATGTGAACCTTAGTGATGTAATTAAATAATATTTAATTAATTAGAGGCTGAGGTGAAATGATGGAAAGATTTAATTAAATTATTTAATTAATAGGAGAGTGATGACATTAGAAAATAAGTAAATTATTTAATTATTAAGCATGAAAGGGAATTTAATAAAATCGGGGCCTAGGATAAATTTAGGTGTCTACAATTTATGTAAATGTTTATGCATGCTTTTATCTCATTTGAATATTAGAGAATATATATTTAATTATTGAAGAATGGAATGTTAGTAATGCTAGTCCAAATTTCCACGGTGTATACATCCTAAGTTTGATATGAACTTTATATGTAAACCTATTATCTATATAATTTAAATATAAATGATATTTTATATTTTCACTTGTAAGATTTTAAACTTGTAAACCAAAAAACTTTAACTTATATAACAAATACAAACTTTAACTGCAGGCTGTCTTTTTTGCAGTCTGGTTTTTTTGGCTTGTTTAAGCTGTTTGGCTTTTGGTTGTAATGGGTTCTGGATCCCATCAAAATCTATTTTCCCCAATTTCAAAAACAAATACAAACTTTAACTTAAATTAGATATTTAACTTTATACACCAAAACAATTTTTTTATAATTATTCACCACTAAAAACTATAAACTTTTACATATTGAAAAATATTCTATTAATAAAAATATGAAATAAATATTTAAGTAATTATAATCTTAACCAATTTTTAATAGGATTGGGGAGGAGGACCCTGTGGTTGAGCATCCTAACTTCGTGCTTCTCAAAATCTTACATGGAAATTTCAAATCGCTCACAATTTTTTACAGCAGCTTACTTGGCAAGTCCCCTGCTTAAAACTAAGGTTTCAAGGCCACATCATCAAATATGATGTCACATCAGCATGCTTTTTGTCTCCAAAAAGGCCCCAAAAAAAGTGAGACCGATAGTTGTGCACCAAGCCATGTTTTATTGGTGCGTTGATGTGGCATCACATGATTTGTTGCTTTTTAGATCTAAGGAACGCATTTTATTCAATTATAGGTAGTCATCATCAACACTAACAACTTTAAAGCCACAACTTTGGTCCAATATTGTCAAAAATATTGGACATTAAATCAACAAATGCTATAACAACTATTGAAACATGCTCTAGATCCTCTCCCCTAATTGATTTTCGAACGAATAGAGATTTGTAGAACTGAAGAACCTCGCAACCATGGATTTGGGACCACCAATGAGAGAGGGGAGAAATACCGGATATCGATAGTAGGGCCACCAACTGATCCTTTTGATCGAGTGTAGGAATAGTAGCCCTATCTTCCATTCCACTCGACCCCGAAGGGTGGTCTAGTGGGAGAACTTGTATAATCGCTTCAAGCAATGATCTTAATGATGGTGATACCTTCCATCAGACAGAGAATGAATGGTTGGAATAATAAGAATCAGATCTTGTTCGTTAGGCGAACCAACTACCTATTCTTCCTTGGCCTTGGTCATTGATACAAGATCAAAACGAATGCTTCCCAACTATTTGTTTGATAGGCCATTCTCATCTTGTCAATTGTCAGAATGACAACATATTTCGGATCTTGCTCACAATAATTCCATTTATCCACTGTAAACATAAAACCAAACTATTTTATAGATATACTTATGTTGTAAGCAAAGTTTTACCTTAATATTGAACACATAGAGATGTGACAGTGAAAATGAGAAGAGCTTACGAGTAGTTAAGGATCTGGTGAAAATTAGTTTAAATTCTAACGCGAAGAACAATTAGAATAAAAAAAAAAACTACCACGACTGTGGGATCTTGACCCTTGCATTCTGCATTAATAAAGAGGGCAAGATATTTAACAATCAAATTTATATTTAAAACGATGATAGATTTCACCAATAGTTGCAGACTGTTTAAATTGTGAGAAACTTGGGCAACCCAAGGCATAAACACATCATGAACAATACAAGTCATAGGAGGTCCCATTATATTGAGGCACTGAATGAGCTCTTCCAAATCAAATCCTTCCATATGTCTGATTCAAAAAAAAAAAAAAATGATGTCCATTCTAGGCAGAAGGTGGTCAGTAAATTCAAAGAAGTGAAATTATTTGACGTTAGCTTAGTTGATGTCAATTACTCATGTTTACTATTGTCAATTTGTTGCTTACAAATTCTGTGTCAATTTTACTACAAGAGTTTTTGTTTACACTAGGTCTATTTTACTATTGTAGGAACACCTCTCTACATAATAATTATGACACTCTTTCCAAGAATTTTTCCTGCTCAAAAAAATAAATTGTTTTCAAAGGAGGCCGAGCATTCTTCCCTCGAAACACACACACATGGGTTGTTCTTAATCAAATTTGGAGAGCTACTCCAACACAACTCCCATCCCATCAATATCCTCAAAATCATCTTAAGAACACATTTATTATTTACATAAAATTCAAAAATAAAATTTCAAAAAAGTTTACCTAAAATCGCTTTCTAATCAAAAGAAGTATTTTCTCAAAATCACTATTGTTAAAACAAGTAAAATATTTTCCCAAAATAAATCCCTCTTTCTTTTAAAAAAAGACTTGGATCCTCTATTTATCTTTTCCTTAAAAATAAATAAAATGCTTTAATGATCCTTCCTCTTATCACGAGGAGGTGACTCTTCATCTTTTTTTCAAGACTCTATTCTCATTATTTTCTTTTCAAAGGACTTAATCAAGGTAAAAATATCATAAAAATGTAAAATTTTCGTATAAAAAAGTATCCATACAAGTAAGAGATACTTGTGTGAGGAGTTACACTCTATTTTGGAGGAAACTCTCTTGAGTAGGTGGTAAGAATTTTTACCATGATATTTTGGGCTCATGGTAATGTCTTTTGGTAGTTTTTTGAGCCTCCATGAATTTATAAAATGAGTTCTTGAGATGGAGGAGTTATAAATTATTTTTTACAAGGTTATGCTACCTATTTTGCTCCAAGATTAAAGAGTTTTGATCTCCGTGGAAATAATAAAAACTTGATATTGTATTGTTACTTGAAACACATTTGATTCGTTGGTTTGGAGGCTATTTTTTTTCTCAAAATGATTTTCCCAGGTTATATCTATGTCACTCTATTTTTTAGTTTTTAGTATCCTTCTTCTCACATCCTTTCTCTTTTTGTTTTATATGGCAAAATGTAGTTAAAATTTCTAGAGATTGATTATTGTTATATTCTCCTCATTGGATTAATGTGGAGACATTAGTATGTTTAGTTGTAAAGGTTTGTTTTAAGTTTGATTGCTAAGGAGTTTGCAAATATATTTTCCTAACATTTGGTATCAAATTTGGTGGTTGTATGGGTTGTATGTGCTTACATGTCCCTAATTGTAAGTTGTGTGTACTTAAGTGTGGTTTGCATGTTCTATCATTTTCTTTCATGGGTGTTGCATGTGACGGATCCATGGTTATTTGTCTTTGGGTATTCCTATGTAATTTCTTAATCTAGAATGCTTGTAGGAATCTATTGGAAGGAATTGGTAATTTATTAATCCTTTATGAGTGGGATTTTTCACTAGATGTAATATATTATTTTAATAAAAGTATGGAAAGCACTAATGGAATGGAAAAAAGGTTATGTAGTTCACATGTGTTGCACTATGGAAGCTCTTAGGGTTGGTCATGTGTTTTCATGTTACATGGTTGTGACCTAGAACTCCTATTGGGTAGTGTATGACTACTCTCTAGCATGGCAATTGCATTCCTTTATCTTGCGGTTGTGTGTAATAGATGCTCGTGTTCATGTTGGGGTTTTTTTGGCCCCATGGTCACATGAGAAAACACTAGTTGTGTTGACTACTATGTTGAGTGCTTACATAGGTATCATGGTTTCAATCCCTAATTATGTGGAACCATTGGAGGATTAGCTCTTAGTTTCATGTGTGTTTCAACATGAAGTTAGTATTTTTGTGGCCTACAGATCTTGGACAACTTGCTTACCTTGTATGCATGTACTTGATGATGGTTCTGGAATTAATTTTTTCGTGGCTGAAAGTTCTTAGAGAACATTTAATTCTTATGGATTCTTGTACTTATATGTTCTAGATTTATGTTACTTTGGATTGAATTTGGTTTTACAAATTTCCTAGTTAAAAGTTATAGTTATGCTTATTTGTGATAGACCATTGTTTTCATTTAAATATTTTATACTTTTCAAATTTGTGGGTTTTGGGATGTTTTAAATGGATTTATATTTGTATATAGAGTTTCACAAGTTTTACATCTTAGTCAAAATATTTGGTTTTGTATATCTATGAAAATATTGTTACAGTTCAAGGTTTTCTAGATGTACACAATTGTATATTTACATGCATGCTCCATGCAAAGTTAAAGGACATTGGTTGTGGTCTTCTTACTATGGAAGTATTTGTATGTGATTATTTATTTAATATTTTTGGTAGCTTCTTGATGTTTTCCTAGAGAATGGTTACCCTATTGTGGATCTATAGAAAATTGTATATAAATTTGATCTATTACTCGAGTTGTGAAAAAATACATGTTGTCTCTAGTTGTCTCTATTTGGCATGTTACCAATGTGTTGAATGTGTATGTTGCATTATTCAAGATCCATAAGTTGTGTAATTTTGTGAGTTGTCTATTCTTACAAGTTGCATCAATAACTCATATATGAGCTTTCTTTACCCATAGAAATTTTTTAGTGCTATTTTTTTGTAGTTTGTATGTTTATTTCAATGAGGTAAA
This sequence comes from Sequoia sempervirens, assembly GCA_007258455.2. Lineage (NCBI taxonomy): Eukaryota > Viridiplantae > Streptophyta > Pinopsida > Cupressales > Cupressaceae > Sequoia > Sequoia sempervirens. Next base: position 8,777 of record VDFB02134602.1, on the reverse strand, counting down.
GAGATGATCATTTGGAATGTGTAAGATGCTTGTACTTTGGGACATATAGTAGTTGATTGGGATAGCATGAGAGGCTCCAGGTCAAGTTTTAGTTGAAGCTCTATGTAATTTCATTCTCAAATATATTTTTAGTTGGAGATCATGGTTCTACATTAGAAATTACTTATGTTGTAGTCGTGTTTTCTGATTATGTGATGTTTGTGTGTGATCCATAGTTTGGAAATTATTTATCATGGTGCCATGTATTCCTCTAGATATTTTTTTATGAAACAATTATACTTTAAGGACCATAGTAATTGACTATGGTGACATGATGTTCTCTAGATCATGATGTAGTGGGAGCTTCACACAATTGCATGGTCAACATTATATTCTTGTTGGATATTATGGTTCTACTTTGGGAGCTACTAGTGTTACAATTGTGTTTTTTTATTGTGTGAGGTTCATGGGTGATTTTTAGTTTGGACATATTTTATCACAGTCTGATGCATTTCTCTAAACACTTTCTATGATAGTGTTGGCATGATTTAGAAATCTCATTTTGTGATGGATGTTCTCTTGTAGTGGTTGATTATTTCATGAGGATTTTTTAATTCTTATGTTATGCAAGTAGTGATATTTCATTAGTATATTTAGTTTTGTAATAGTGAATGTTTTTTTTATATTTTATAATAATGTGGATAGTTTATTGTCATGGATAGCTCTTATAGATTTTGGTAATTTTTTGGTTATGACCAATCATTTTAGATATACAATATTTGGATTAGAGGATGGTTTATTGTGCCAAAGTGGACTCTAGATTACACCTTGATTTGTAGCATGATATGGATGCTTTAGAGTACATATATTAATTGGGGATAGATGATCATCCTTGGAAAAGGTGAAAATAATGGGTCCAATGGGATTTCCTAGAGTATATATTATTTCTCAATTATATTGGAAGCAATGATCATGGTTTTTGAGGTAAATCACGACATCATGATAAGTTCCTATATTTTGTATTGATAGAATGGAAGCTTTGACGGTGATTTGTGATGATCTTATAGATAAGTGTTGTGATCAGTTTAACTTGTGAGTTTATGTTTATTGTAGTGTTGTAGTTAGAGTTTATTTGGCATGGGGTGATTAGTTGTACACCTATATTGAATTTGGGTGAGGTTAGATCTATTGGATTTTAGAGATCATTTATCAATATAATGTGTCTCTTGACTTGGTTTCAATAAAAATTCTAAGGATCCTTCACCTAGAGCTAGATATACTTTTTTGGATTTTTTGAGTATTTTACTATTTTTCCATGTGTAGAACAAAGAACTTGATGTTTGGTGAAAAACCTCTGTTAAATAAAAAATAGAAAATAAATACAAATAAAATAAAATAATATTAAAATTATACTTGTTGGAAAGCTTATTTTGAGGACTAGGATCTTGCAAATTATCTTGTCAAAGTAATTCCATTTGAAGATCCAACTTGAGGTTTAAAACTGGAATTCCTAAGGAAATTTTGAAGCAGACATTGAAAGTGTCTATTGAAGGCCCTTCTTTTGAAAGTATTCAAGGACCTTCATGGTTTTTTTATATTTTCAACCTTTGAATGAAGGTACTTTTTGACATACCTTCGAACGAAGTTGTTTTAATTTTTTACTTGCATCCGAGATCAAAAATTTGGTGTCCCAAGTTTAGGACCTATTATTGTGGGATGACCCCACTCAAGGTCCACTTGGTGGTGAATTTTCTAATAGTTATTGCCCATATGACTTTCAAATGTTTTATTTTTTGTGTATTTCCTTCTTTCATGTTTGAGTCTTGATTTATGGATATAAATTATAAGTACTTATTTTAGGATTAGATGCATATTTATGATTTTCCATTATATCATTGTGCTTGTTCTTGAGTTTTTTTTTTCAAATTGAAGGACTAGTTTGAGGATTATAAGACATGGTTAGTGGATTTGGGCATATTCCCTTGTTAAAAGAATGTTTGATCTTCCTTTAGTTTTAGAGACTTATATATATTGTTGTTGCATTTAACATTGGGGTTGAATGGTTAGATGTTGATTAATTTCCTATTTGGGTTTTCGCAAATCTTGATTCTTATAAATTTAGCAATTTTTGGTATCAAAAAAGGATATGGTTTGATTTTCTAGTTATTTTTTATTCAAAATAAATCCTAGAGATTCAGTTTATTTCATCCTAGAGTTGATATTTTTGTAGAGTTGATCATTTCTATTAATTTAATTGATTAATTTTTAATAAAAATATGGATGGTTGAGTCTCCTTAATCTCTATTTTCTATGTGAAATGAGAAACTAGGAGAGTTGAAGCAATCAAAGAATTTTTTTGTAATGGCTTGGTTTCTATGTTTGTAGATTGGTGTGTGTTCTTTAACACTATGTGATAAAGGACTTTAGCCATGTCCTTTATTAGAGTGTTGTTTGTGGAATTTTGAATTCTTTGATCAATTCAAACTAGGCATTGTCCATGTAGTCAAAGTTATAGGGCGGTATATGTCATCAAAATATGGTATAAGGCTCATTAGGTATTTTTGCATATCTATATTTTTTTTATAGACATAAGTTTACTAGATGAAAATCAATATACAAGGACATGTGATTACAAATTATGTTGGATATGTGGATAGAGAAAGGTCTACTTGTGATGTAATTATCTTATTGAGGTATTTGATGAGTTAGAAATATTTTGTGGTTTATATTCAAATTGTTGTTGAGTATTTGGAAAATATTTGGGCATGTTATGGATGAGATGGAATTTGATGTATGTGTTTAGGTTGAAGCATGAAATTCAAATTATGAACTTGAATTTGTTTCTTATATTTTATATTGGGGCATGATGGAGGATGAGAGTTTTGAGGCCAATATGATGATCACTAAATGGATGTTGAAAAGTTTTTTTCTAATCCCATGAGAACAAAGGAGTTTGATGAGGCTATGGAAATTTTATCCTTAGTGGTTAGTTCTTTTTTATAACTCCTTAAACTTTTGCAATGTGAATATCAAGTGGGAGAATGTTAAGGTTAGATGTGTTATTCATCTTTCAAATTCGAAGCTTTAATTTTTCATAGATGATTAATTATGTATACATATCCAAAGTTCATAAAGTGGCAAAATGGGATGTCCATGTGAAGGTGGGGACATATGTAATTATTTGATTATTTTCTAAGGACTTAAAAATATTGTTCATAATTAGGCATTGAATAGGGGGTTACATAGTGGACTTGTAAGAGCATTTTTTATTAGTGGTTGTGCATTGGATGTAACTGTTGCTTCATTGAGAAGTTCTTGGGAGTTACATATGCCAACTTACATAATGGAAGTCAAGAATACTTGTGTGACGAGTAACATTCTCTTTTGGAGGAAAATCTCTTGAGTGGGTCATGAGAACTTTTATCGTGGTGTTTGGGACATTTTTTGGTCCCATGGTATTTTATTTTGGTGGTTCTCTAAACCTTCATAAAGTTATAAATTGAGGTCTTGAGATATATAATCTATAAATTATTGTTTTACAAAGGTATATATCAATTTTCTTCAAAGATTGAAGTGTTGATCTCCATGGAAGGAATAAAGCCTATAATTATATTATAATTATGTTGTTTTGAGAGAAAATCTAGCATAAAAATATAGAAAGTGCATACAAAAACAACTTATCCAAAATTTAACCTACACCTTTGATTGAGCAAAAGGAGAATAAAACAATGAAAGAAACAAATAAGAATCTCACTCTAACAAGCCCTTTAATATTTTGGATTTGCTCAAGATGGGATGGAGAGAGACATTTGTATACAATACGGGTATCTCTTGATACATATCATAATTTGGCAACATGTACTTTAACTTCTTTATATTGTGTGTAGTATGTATTTGAGAGATAAGTTTTATTGGTTTTTAGGAACGTGAATAATTGAGATTGAATTTTGGATTGGAATTATATGACTAATTAACTTATAGGGAAAGCTAAGGCAAATGGGTGAAATTGATGCAAGTGGAGGGATGAGATGAAATCAAGCAATGAATAGTTAACATTTCTTTATATTTCATGGAGAGATGAGATGCAAACAAGTGGAAGTTTGAGGTGATTGTAAGGATGAGAGAGATTGAATCGTGTGATGGATGGACAAGATTACCATAATTTTAATGGATGGTCAAGATGGAAAAGGTTCTTTTTTACACTTTCATGGTGAGGTGGAGACGAATTTTTATTTTATTTTTAAATGAGATGAAAGGGGGAATATTTTAATTAATTAGTGGTGGGAGAAGGCTAGTCTAATTAACTAAATAAATACAATTTTTTAAAATTAATTAGTGGGGTGATAAGAAGAATTGAGAAGGGAGTGTAGAGCTCTACAAAATTTGAATGGTCACCAACCATTACTACTTCCTAGAGCTTTTCTCTCACTGCAAGGAGCTCAATAGATTGGTGCTCTTCATCGTTCTTGGTTCTCTTTGGCCTCTTGATTTCCTCTTTTGTCTTGTTTGGAATGATATTACTAGTTTGGTTGCTTTGTTCTTTTGGTTTTCATGTATGCACTTGATGTGAGTGAATTATTATATTTTAAGGAAGTTTGAATAGTTGAATAATTATCTCACTTCTTGGAAATTGACTTGCATCCCTATACCAAGTCTTTCCTATGGTTTTCATTCATTTCTATCGTCTATCCTACATTTAATACTTAAGTATTCCTCGTAGCCAATTTACCTCTTTTGGGCCACTTGGATCATGGGAGATGGGATTGATATGTCAAACCAAGGAGTTAATAATAATGGTAACAATGATCCCTCATAAGACCAGATTAATGAGAAGGTGATAAATAGTTGAAATAACAAAAAATCATCTTACAAAGATGCAGTAAATTTTGACTCTGCCGATGAAGTTTGTCCACCTTCAGTTATGTTTCTTGCCAGCCATGGAGGAATTATCACTGTTGGGACATCTGAAGTGGGGGTAGAAAGACTATTGGGGGACATGTTAGATGGAATGGGAGATGGAGGCTTTATCAAAGGAGGAGACTGTAGGCTAGGAGAAGAAGGTAAGATGTCTCCTACACCTAGGGTCCTCTCTATTTCTCCTAACAAGGATATGGTAAAAGCCTTAAAAGCTGATGAATATAGATTAAATGTTAGTTTTATGATCAGATGTAATGCACAAAAAAATAATTTAAAATCACACAATAACACAGCAAATACCCTGGGAAAACCCTCCTCTTGAGGGAGAAAAACCCAGCAACAAATATATCTCTTATATATTTAAGTAATGGCAACAAGTCTCTTTACAATGAGGCCACACACAAGGCCAATATTCAGCACCAACAATGGCTGTAGAACAATCAAGTAATCTTCTCTTACTTGATCTCCAATCTACACTTAGAAACTTCACAATCTGCGCTTAGAAGAATTCACACTTCTCTCTTGAAGAGTTCGCACTTGAATGAAGAAGGAGATTGAACTTGCTTGATGTCGAATGGAATAAAATGAGCTTGTATATATACATGATGGTGGAGAGGTCGCACCTCTTCAAGTGCAAGGTCGGCCTTCATAAAATGTAATTACAAATAATATAGATCACTATCAAGAGAGGTCGGCCTTTATAGAAATCCATCCCTCTTCAATAAATATTAATTACAATAAATAATTACAAAGGAGGTCGGCCATCTTAGAGATATGTTGCCATTAAATAATCACAAATAAATAAGGAAGTATGAATCCCGAAGCTGCAATAACATCAACACTCCCTCTCAACTAGGGAGGAATACTTCCTGTTGCACAAGACACATCACCTCATCGTGATGCCAACCACAATGGCTACAACCATATGTGGAAAATAAACAATATCACCTCATCGTGATATCAGATATCGCCTCAACATGATATCAACCATAATGGCTACAACCATGCTATGGTGTGTACAAGTGTTCATCACTTGCGTGATATTGTCACCTCAACATGACTTTCACCATGGCTCTCCCAGAGGGTGAAACACAAGTACAAGATGTTGTCATGGAGTCACACACATGACATCCACCATGACTCTCTCAGAGGGTGGAAACAAGGGCTTTCACCTCAAATCTCAAAGAGAAATGCATTAACAAGGGCTTTCACCTCAAATTCAAAGAGAAATGCATTAACAAGGGCTTGCACCTCAAATTCCTCTTCCTCGAGGAAAATGCATTAACAAGGGATTTCACCTCAAACTTCTCTCACAGAAGAACTCATTTCCAAGGGATTTCACCTCAACTTCTCTCAAAGAAGAACTCATTATCAAGGGATTTCACCTCTAACTTTCTCAAAGAAGAACTCATTATCAAGGGATTTCACCTCGAACTTCTCTCAAAGAAGAATGCATTATCAAGGGTCACTGATACTGATTATCACAATGAATGATAGTAGGCTCCATTGATTGTCCAGAAAATCCTGCAAGGAGCTTACGAAGCCACACTGCTTCTTGAGCTGCCACACAAGCTGCAATAAACTCGGCCTCTCCTGTACTCAATGCCACTGAAGACTGCTTCCTGCTACACCAGGAAGTCATCGCAGACCTCAACTAAAACAACATCCAGAGGTGCTCTTTTGGTCAACAACACAACCATCTTCTTTAGGTTCAGTAGGCTCCCTTTGAATCTTTAAGTACTTGCATCAACCTTCTGACCTCGTCGTCCAAGATTGCCTGCAATGCTTGCCTTAGATAAATGTTTTCCAGTGCACACCTCTAGTACTGTAGAGTGTTCAAGGTAGACCTCCTCGACCTCATAGCAGATCACTCTATTCTGAATAGGTTTGCGGAGCAACCAATATCAAATCTAGATGACAGTCTTTGAGCAATTATGATCTCAGCAGCTGAAGGGATCCTCTAAGGATTTAGCACCTAGCCTTGCAATACAGTAATCTTCACTTCTTCTCAATGAGTTACAAAACTCCCTCTTGATCCTTGCTTCAGAGATTGCAAAGAAGACTTCTGGAAGTGAACTCCCTCTAACCACCAGCTCAGTTCCATGGCTGCAAGTTGTGACTTCATGCTTGATCATTTCTTTGGTTGGCATGACTTCCTCATAAGATGCCTCAAGCTTTTCATCGCTAAGCAATCTCTCATCACCTTCTTGCTTCTAGCTATTCACAAAGCATTTCAGAGAGAGATTACTAACAGTTTATAACTATCTAAAGAAATATCAAGACTAGAATCATACAAGGTTTACTATCTCAGGTTATAGCATGAGCACATAAGAATTTATGAATAATATTAAAACATGAATAAATAAATCAGTCTACAGAGAAATATATCAAAAGATCAAAATGAAGAGCTAAAGAAACTTATCTTTATATAATTTTGATGTAACTCTTTCTTCCATCTTTTACTCCTCTTGAGTGTGCCAAACTCAGCACAACAAAAAACAATCTGCACAACTACAGATTTCTTGAATGCATTATGCGGTTAGCATGGTAGAACCAACTCTCTCCAAGAGTTCAAGGCTCTATCACAGATCATGCATTAGAGAATGATATCGATGTGATCAACCTATCACAATGAAAATGCAATTCTCTTTTTCATCTCAAAGTCACACTCAGAGATCTACATAATTAGCATGAAACAACTCGCAATGAATAATTTGAAATCTTCAAAGGATCTTTATTCTAGAGAGCACAATTCAAGAGAAATTACAATCTCTCTATACTAATCACACAAGATCCAAATAAATGAAATAACTCAGCAAACAAAGAATACTTATCTCTTGATGGATGCAAATATATGCTACTCTTGAGCACATAACAGCACACAACTTTCACGGCTTGAACATAGGCCCATGACTTAGAATAGAAATTCCCTAGAATCCTTATGAGGAGAGAACTTATTCATATCTGCAAATGAAGCATGTTGATTAGGCCTGGTTGGGCAATCCTTTGCATAGTGACCAAACTTGTCACAACGAAAGCATTGGACTTGGGAGAGGTCCCACTTCTTCTTGAATGCGGGAGCACCATCTGACCCTTCATCTCTATTCCTCTTGAATTATCCTTTCTTTCCTTTTTTTCCTTTCTTCTCCAATGATTGAGCGAAAAGAACATGAATGTCTTTATTTGTAGAGCTTCGACCAATACCTCTCACAACCAACCTAGACTCTTCTTGAATACAATCTTCCCTCAAACGATCAAACTTGGGAAGTTTCAATCTCGCACTGATTCCTTGAATGTAAGAGTCCCGAGATGAAGGAAGACCATTAAGAGCCAACATGGTCAAATCCTTGTCATCAATAATATGACCAATGGTAGAGAGTTGATCTCTCAATTCGGAAATCTTCATGAAGTAGGTGATGACAAATTCTCCTTTTGCCATCTTAACATGATGAAGTTGTTGCTTCAAGGCAAGTGCCCGACTGGTGTTGTTGATTTTGTACATTTCCTCCAATGTCTTGAACATCTCCCTTGCAGTCTTCAACTTGGAGACAATTGGAACAATGTGATCCTTGACGGAATCAACCAACAACTTCTTCGCTTTGATGTCTTTCTTCTTCCATTGCAACTTCTCTTCTTCCTCTTTAGGTTTGGGAACTTTGGTCTCCACAAACTCTGCCAAATCATTCTCCTCCAATGTGAGCATGATTCTAAACCTCCATGAAGTGTAGTTTGACACTCCTTCAAGTCTATCTTCGATCTTCAATCGATTCACCATCTTGATTGATGTAGAGATAGACAAAGAATTAAGACAAAGAGAAAAGAGTATCGCTGTAAATCTGATGACGATCTTCTCAAACCCACTCTAATACCATGTTAATTTT
>VDFB02134601.1:0-41000 GCA_007258455.2 Sequoia sempervirens | reverse complement strand
ATATGGTGTACCTCATGTTGCAGCCGTATCGTCAGTCTACTCTGCGGAAGAGTGGGGCTGAGAAACTTAAACCTCGCTACTATGGTCCATTTCGTGTTGTCAGACGAGTGGGCGAGGTTGCTTACGAGTTGGACTTGCCAGCTGATAGCAAGGTCCATAATGTGTTTCACGTTTCTCGCCTGAAAAAGGCATTAGGTCAGCATGTGATACCCTCTCCAATTTTGCCACCCCTTGATGACCTAAGGAAATTGATTAGTACCGAGACTATCCCCTAGATGAGAGAGAGACACCTACGGAGGCATGTGATCAGGGAATATCTGGTCAAGTGGAGAGATTTGCCGGTTGAGGATGCTACATGGGAGTCAGAGGAGATCTTACAGCATCCAGAGTTGAGATTGCTTGAGGACAAGCAATTTCAGGGAGGGCAGACTGTCATGTCCCCATCCTAGTCAGCACAGCTGGTGACAAGGTTAGCCTATCAATTCGATCCTCGTAGGCTGATAGGAGAGTGCAGAGGATCATCTAGAGCCGTTGCTCAGTGTTTGGTAGCTCCAGTTTGCAGTTGTATCAGGTTGGGCCTTCGCAGAATCTTCCAGTGAGCATTTTTCAGGAAACTTTCTATTTTTAGAAAGTTAGGTCAGGCGGAAGCTGCTATTTCGGGCAGGGCACCTGGTTCAGCCATTCAGCTCAGAATCGACCCAGTTCAGCAGTTGGTTGTTTAGACGGAGAAATAAGGAGTATTTAATGGATTATTAAATATTTAATATTTTGACTTTATAATAAAGTCACTTTATTGAAATATTTAAATATTTAATTATTTGGCTCAATTATAAAGTATTTATTATACTTTATAATAAATTATTAAAAGGTGACTTAATGAGTATTTTATACTCATTAAAAGTGGACGCCAATAATTAATTATTCCTCCTAAGTCAAAAGTGCAAATTAAATCATTAATTTAAATGATTTATTAAAATGAAGATTGGGTCGAATTTTCTTCAAGGCAATATATACCTTCTCAAGGCAAAATCGAACTATCTTGATTATTATTCAATTTTGTCTTTATTGCTCTGAGCATTGGAGTTTGCAAACCCTAGGGTTTCTGGCAGACGATCGTTTCTGGAGAACGAAAACTCTTCAGAGATCAGGCAGACTGAGGCTGTGAAATACCAGTTGAAGCTTGCACTTGGTGGTTTCATCCAGAGATCACAGTTTGGATTATTCAGTTATTTATTCAGAGATTCACAGAGGAAATCATCAGATTGATAAGGCGATTTTATCAGAAGGCTTTATTCAGAGATCAGGCATCTTTTCTTGGAGTCCGTACCATTCTTGTTGCTGCTGCAGACAGGCCGTACTTCTGTACCTGCAGGCCGTACTTTATTTCTTCAGAGATTTTTCGTCCTGCTTTCAGATCCTGGCTCTCAGTTCTAGGCGTTGGGTTTCTCTTGGGCTTTTCTGGAGATCTTGCATTGTACTCCGAGGCTGGAGATTCAATCTTATTTCTGGCCGTACCATTCTGCATTTATTACAGCCGCCATTTCTAAATACCAGGTTCTTTAATAAATTTTCAAGTATTGCTTTCCTTGTTCAGATTTTGACATTGTAAAAGCTCAAATAAGATAATATATTGATGCGCCTTGTTTCCTGAGCAAGATCTGAGTCTTTAAATGCGTTCTAGAATTTATTTGGGAATTTATTTGCATTTATTAGCAAAATCGCATTTTTCATTATTTGCCTGAAAACACAAAAAAATACAAAAATCACAAAACTTGCAAAAAACCTCAAAACATCAGTTAGGGTTTGGAATTTGAGAACCACCCGGTTCTGAGTTTGACCAACAAGAGGATTGGATTAAGCATGATGATAATTTTCGGTTGATTGATAATCCACTTCTTGGGGTGAGTACTGATCTAACAATTATCAATCCATTCATCGAGTTGGATAGGAGAGATCTTTCCAATTTTAGTAAAGAGATTGGAGTTGAACATAGGATTTGGGATTCAAGGATTGGTGTAGTTAGTGCTTTCATCCACAAGGGTCATGCTGAGTTGCCTAACAATTTTGGGCATGATAATGATTGTATTAGAGTGGCACAACGGAAGATGGTTAACGTACCAGATGGCAGGTTAAAATTTTGTGTTTACAACAAACGTTTGTATGAACCACCTCGGTTGAAATGGGATCCTTGAGTCGTATTGCTTGAGGACAAGCAATTTTTGGGCGAGAGGACTTGTAATGTCTCATTTTTTCCTTGGAGTTTAATATGTATTGGCCACTCAGAATCAAAGAAATCGATTGATACATTAGCATTCATTATATATGTATATTATTCAGTTCGTTCTACTTACCTAGAGTTGGGATTGCAAAGAAAGGTCATATTGCGATTAATGTTAGACAAAGTCAAAGGAGGCATTGCATCATGGATGGTAATCAAGGATTATTAAGATGGAACGGGGTCGTAAAGGAAGCTGCTCCCAATACTATAGCCATTGATTCCATGGTGGTTGGCTTATCTGACGGGTCATTATAGAATCAGGTCTTCCTTTCCTCGCGGACACTCCTTATATTTGCCGATGTACAACTAAGGATCACAATTGCATAAACATTACCATATCCAGATTAATGTTGGTGCCAATGTAATGTGGGGTGTGTATCACTGGAATCTAAATTGATTCATAAGCAAAAGCACTTGATTTTATTAAAAGTAGTGATTAAGCATAAAAGCTTCTTAACAAAGGGGCTACATCTATCTAGATGGACATTTCGGTTCAAAGAGACATGTCCTTCCATAAAGATATAAAAGATAATGAGATATGAAGAGCAGGGATCATCGATTATGGTAAATATTTTACCTTTTGTTCACCAGATCTAAATGCTCTTAAAGAGCTATGATCAACCTAAACAATGGATGCATGAATAAGCTGAAATTTAGATACAACACCAACAAATCGCATGAATATGATATTCCAATCAGAGACAACGATCTACTAAAGGTATCAGTCCTTTACACCAATCAATCGCATGAATATATAGACTATATCAGGAAAAGCGAATTAATATAGGAATCAGCCTCTAGCATGTTCAAAGGCCTGATTTTTCAATTAATAAATTAGGAACAATTGTTATACTCTCTAATCCAATTTACTGAGCTAACAATTGAATCAGACTTCGTGAAACCTTGACCTATATCCTAAATATATTAATATATTAATATATTTATCAGTTGCTCATAAATAAACCAGATTGCATCATCCTTACTATCTTAAGGTTATTGATACCTTTTCATATAAAATTAAAGGCAAAATTATAAGGGACAACCTCATCTTAATAATATTGGATGACAACCTTTGTCAATCCAATAAGGAATAATCGAAAATCGGTTGATTTGGAGCACGGGTCATTACATATGCAAGAAAAGAAAGACCCTATAGAGTGGTGGTGGAATGTAATGTGCTGCCCTGTTTGCTATATTTTTTTCGTTTTCTACCAACTCTGATGTTCAGGCATTTCATCAAACACTTTGCTAGCCTGCTGATCTGAGTATGAATGCAGTTGTTTCTCAATTTGTTGGTGACTGATAATGGTGTAAGCTTTACCCACCTTGGCCTAATTATGTAAATTGGCAATTCAACTAACATCTAACTGCTGCTACACTGAGTAAATTTCCCGTTGGCTTTCACAGTAAAATATATGCTTGTGTATGGATTACTAGTACACATTCCTCATGACAGAAGTATAATAGAACACCTTATTAATAACTCACAATATCCAGCCATACATTATATGATTGAACAATATAACAACAGAAAGGCATAGATAAATGAAGTTCAGAAGATTACAATCTGTCAATCTTTCAAACACCACTCATAGGAAACTCTCAATTTTTTAAAAGCTCACACTTGGAACTTACTGAAAGAATAGCAGCCTATTTGGTACAATCCCAATGACCAAATGCACAGAAATCTTAAGTTTCCACAAAACCGACTCCCTCCAGCAGCCTTAAATGATGCCTTAGATATATCGCCTCCTCTGATTTTCTCCCAATTCTCATTACTGACCATTTCTTTGGAATTACCCGACTCCTCTAAGTCCCGCATCCAAGCATAGTCTTTTAAGACTTTCAACGCTTCCTAAATTCCACACCAAGAAGTCCAAATTCAAACAGTATAAATGGCATCCAATATAGAGGTGCAGCAACAAGAATGAAAAGTTTGGCGGTACAGGAAGAGTTATATAATTTCAAATTGCAATCACAAGCTCCCGTTGGTCTATTATTCCTCCATATCACCCTTAATAAGGTTGGCATTAACTATAATGAACTCCCTTATAATTTGAATTAATTCTCTTTAAAGTATACTGTGCTCAAAGAATGGTATTGCCACTCATATATTTGTTATTGCAATTCCTCTTTACTTGGCTCCACGTCCCTTGACCGGCTAAGGCTTTCAATATTAAAGTAGCACCTCCAGGACTGAAGTTTTTGAAAGTTACTTCATGGCAATCTTGTTTTCAATTGCTAACTATTCAACTTCCACGAATTAGCAGTCTAACCACAATATCGATTTCTTTACACTCTACGTGGTCTCCAAGCAGCTGCGATACATAATATAGGGGAAATTATTATTTAATAATCCCCTTAATGAATACGCCAGTCTTAAATTTTTTGACTATTCAAAATCTTCACGACTCCTGTGAAAGGCGCCCACATTGTATATGCTTCTTCGATATGATCTCCTTATTTTGGCATGGCTTGAAATATTAAAGCCGCGATAGTAATGAAATGTTAAATCCACTTCAACTCTTTCAAAATGACTCGCCTCCTCCATATCGGGCCACCTAGATTTTAAGATGAAAGTCGATTCTAATCTGGTCTTTTCCCCGTTGCCTTCCCTTCACAAAATTTGAATGTAGACAGGATTCCAAGCGCGTGACGGCCAGAGTATATTTGGTAACTAATATAAATAGAATATTCAACTCTAGCAGAGTTATGAATTTGTGGTCTCCAGGAAATATTAGTTCACGAGAACCCAACTTACTTATATAGCATGTGAATTCAATCAGTTACTATAAATCACACGACTCTTATATAGCACGAACCTGTCTTAATATCACAACTCATGAAGAAGTCGACAGTCATGAAGAAGACGACAGACAAATACGATGGCCTGCTGATTGAACAATTTATTCAATACTGAATTTCTGAATTGTCTTCAATAAAGCTTCACAACGTCATTACTTTCACCAATTTAAGCACCAGCACAACCCCTGAAGTAGGACCATCAGGCTGTCAGAAATCATCTAGGGGTATCTTCCAACACTGAAGATGATTATTCTTTGTGAAGAATTCAGACCCCACAAAGTTCTGGAAGAATCCAGCCAAATACCTGTTCCAAAACCAAATCCAATCTAGCTGCAAATAGCTCTCCAAAAATCCTTTATTCTTTCCTCAACGTAACTCCTTGTGACTTCTTGAATTCTCTTTTTTTCCCTTTTCACTTTTATTTTAATTCTCTTTTTTGAATTCACTTTAAAGTAACTTATTTAATTTATTTTAACCTTTCAAGTTAAGTTACTTTTGCTCTATTAATTTAAGTTGTCAATTTTAATTTACTCTTTTTTGACAACTTAAATTAATTACTTAACTTTATGCTGACACATAAAATTTGAGGACATTACATAGAACCAAGGAGGTGAAACCCCTGAATTGCAATCATTTGCAATAAGATTACTCTCACAAGTAACCAACTCTTCATCTTGTGAGAGAAATTGGAGTACTTATGGTTTTATTCATTCACTAAAGAGGAACCGATTAGGGTCAAAGAGAGCAGAGAATTCGGTGTACATTCATAGCTCACTTCGTCTTCTTCTTCTCTCTCGCGTAGATCCTAGGTACAAGGAGGGTTCTTCAGCAAAATGGGACCAAATTTCACTTGATGGAGAAGTTGCAGCCATGGTGGATGAAGTGGTTGAAGTAGATGGCCTTAGTGATTTACCCCCAGTTATACTACTAACAGAGGAACCTGAGTTTGAGAGTGATGAGTATTTGAAGAGCATCATAGTTGAGGACCTTGACATGGATGATCATGATGTGGTGTAGATGATAGATTTCTAATTTTGTTTTGTGTTTGCGCGTCATCCTATCAAACTATCAATATTTTTGAATTTCAATATGTAATTGAATATTAATGTCAAATGCGAACTATGATTATGAAGTATGAAGTATGAACTCATTGACTCTTTGACACAATGGCATTTGTGTATTTAAAGTTAATGTTCATTGTTAAAATTTACTACTGCTATTGTTTTGAAAGTTAAATGTCATCATATTTTCTATAAATTATTATTATTTTTTAATTATATTAAAAAAAAATAGCGTCTCCAAGTACCCCCGTCTCCTATTTAAAAAAAAAAAGCCATACCAGTACTGGTACTAGTCTCCCATACCAGTACCAGTACTAGTCTCCTCGCAACCTTGGAAATTACATCTATCATAATAGAATCCACCTTTCACATAGATTTTCATAATAGTTGAACAACTAAAAAAATTGTATCATACTAAAACACATCAATAAAATTCTTCTCTTTTAAAAGGAGCTTTTACGAAAAATTATCACAAAAATAGATCCTTTAAAAAAAATCCCCTTACAATGTGCATGGCACTTACTGATATGATTTTTCAATCATGAATTGGAACAACACTTAAAGTCTTAAAAATTAAGATTAACTCTCCTAATTTTAATCCTTCTACTCTCACTTTTGCATTTCTTATTCTAGGAGATTTTGCATTTTTTTTGAACTTTTCTAATTAAATTAGAATTTGCACGATCCAAAAATAAAATATCTTTGAATTTTTTGTAATTATTAATTATTAAATGTTGAAAGGGACCTTTTTATGCCTTCAAGTCCATAATTAGATTTTTTAAAACAATTTTGACCAACTTGAAATGACAATTTGACCCAGGTCATATGATGATGTGTAAAGAACCTCTAATGAAACCAAATTATAGTCCATTGCCTTATCCATTGGATGACAAAGCCAATAAACATTATTTTTAACAAATTCTATCCATTGTAGGACTATGTAGCTTTCATGCCTGCTATTATAAACTCATTTTTGGATGCCACTGAATTCTTGAGAAAGTAGACCCCAAATTAAAATTTAAGCTTTGATTGACTAGAAATGTGGGTTATCTCTATGTCAAAACAACAATGTACAACAATATAAAGGTCATTTTCAAAATTATCTACATACTTCACTTGAAACTACTATTTTGTGAAAATCTCTACAATAAGATATCTAAGCCTCAAATCAAATATTTACTTAGCACTGATGTAAACACCTAAAATCATCCTAACATCATATCAATGTTATCTTACATCAACCCAATCCATACTAATTAATTAAATAATATCTATAGTGGAAGTTGAATGAGAAGATTTCCCTTGAATCAAAGAGAAGATGGATGACCATGGTTACGTTTTCTAAACATGAAGGAATGAGATTATTTAGGTAAAAATAGACAATCATAAATAATTAGTTGCAAGCTAAAATGAGAGGGAAAAACAATTAGTTGTTCATTTATTTTTGCAATGGTGGAGGGAATATAGGTTAATTAAATAATAAAACATAATTTAATTTAATTATCCTTGTGAAGTGGAAATTGAATTAATTAAGAAGATTATTTAATTAGACGTGATTTTGGGTTAGACTAATTAAGTAATATGTTTTAATTAGTTGGTGATGAACTAAATTAATTAAAGAATATAGTTATTTGATTAATTAATAATGATGAAAAAGTTAGTGGGGAATGAGTTTACATAAATTGGTATTGGTATAATGTTAAGATGATTTTAGTTGTCTACAACTACAACTTAAAAATAGAAATAGAAGCATAATCTATTAAATTTAAATCTATTTGATAATTGATCCTATTTGTGTAATATTTTTTACCCCTCTCAAATAAAGGCTTGAAATAATTTTCATAAATCAGATAAATGCCCATAAATTCTTTAATTAAATAAAAAAAAATGTCTACTCATACCAATATTTTTTGAAGAAATGTCTCCTTCTTGACACCCGTGCTGCAAAGATATAATGTAATCTATTAGTGTTCCAAGGAAATAAATGCAATTAGTAATTAGGACTGAAAACATCCTTTTGCAGAAAAAAATAAAAATACATTAATTAAAATGGGTGGCACACTTTGTTTTTTTAAACAAACAGGCTTTATGTGTGTGTATGGCGGTTCTTATATATTCAAAATGAAATATAAACCATATAATAAAAATAAGGCTGTCTCAACCCCGTTGTTCACAAAATTATAGACAGCTTAATAAAAATAAGTTTTCACTTTAATCCTAACATTCACAAATAAAAGAATATCTTTTAAATTTTTATAGAGAAGAGAATCTTTATTTGATGTATACAAAATAATATGACCATGAACATGTTTTTGTGACTGGGTTTCTTCCATAAAGATTACCCATGTAAATCTTTGAGTTGTGTAATCTTATGTATGAATACTATTCCATTTATTTCTCTCAATGTTGTTAGAGAGATCTTGCAAATACATTGACTGTTTTTACATCACAATATTTTAAGTTTCTTTATCCCCGTCTCAGTCACCTACAATAGAAATGTGAATCCCCAACAATTCTGAGAATTGCTAAATGATATATCATAAGTGCATGTTTACTATAGATTAATATATGTTCTACTTATCACATCGTGAAGCCATTGGTAAGATTTGCCAATACAGAATATCTAGAGAATAATTGAAATTATATTATTATGAATAAAAAATATTACAAAATCAAACCACATATTCCAAAAGCTTTCAAAAGACATTATTGAAAATGTACACCATCAAAATATGAAATTACAAAATTGGAAAGTGTATTCAAAGAACCTTGTAGAGATATATGCTATACCTATGTTTGGGTTACCTAAGGGATTAGCATGCCATCAATAATTTACCATACGTTATGTTTCATTCTATCAATCCTAGGCCAATCTACATCAGGTACATTAATATGAAATATGAGGGATGTTTTGCTCATAAAAGTAATTTCAAGGCACATTTCTTTACGCATATCTAATATGAGGGAAAATATATTTTTCTAGAAGCTTGTAGGAAGGGGATTTCTTTTTAGATTTGTTAGTATTTTATTTCATACTTTAAATGTGACACACAAAAAAACACCTTATAAGGTAAACAATTTATTTGAAATAGAAGAGAAAGTTCTATGTAAGAAAAATAAAAGAAAACCCTAGAAACTAAGGTCATGACCTCTAATTTTTTATAATATATATTATAAACAATTTAACTCTTGAGGTTTTGAATATACATCACAAGAAATTAAATAAATTATTGGTGTTTTTTCTCCAGGGCACAAATTGATTCAGCACTTCTACTCGAAATGAATTTTTTTGTCTTTCTACTTAAAATGAACTTTGTCTTTTTATTTAAAGAAACACCTATAGCCGCAAATGAACACTCACTGTTTTTTGGATAGAAGTAGAGACCCAAAATTGTAAGTACAACACAAAGAATGAATTTATTTGAACAAAAGAAGCATGATTTGATAAGAGGCATTAAGGAATTGAGTACAAAGCCACAATCAACAAATGTATAGGAAGATGCAATACAAGGCCTACAAATTCAGCAAAGTAATTCTATCTACCCAAGCACACACAAGATCTCTTATAAGACGTTTGGACAAAAATTTTACCAGCATGTAGGCATAAAATTCCTACTCAAAAACTAAGAGAAAATGACATTTATTTATAAGCATGTACAAAATTTTGCTAGAAACATAATAAAATGCTAATACTTCTACCCTATAAATAGTTTTCTTGCCTACAAAGCAATGTTGATACACAATTCTATCCACAAATACTAAACACTAAATTAAAAAATCTTCAAATAGATTTCTAATAAGTTTAACCATCAAGTAAAAATAGACCTTAAAAATCCTCTAAAAATAATCACTCCAAAAATAACCATTCTAAAAATAGACTTTTCAAAATATGATTATCATCTCAAAAATAATGATGGCTACTTGCACAAGTAAAATAAAATTAATAGATCACCTTTCCATCACAGATTTGAAAAGAAAATAATGTAGAAAGGCAGAATCAATGATTTCTACTCGCAAAAAAAATGAAATGATTTCCAAACTAAATTACATGATATCAAAATTTTCTTATAAACTCTGTGGCAAAGAATTGTGAAAACTCTAACTCACAAGGTCAAATTCCTATTGCTATATCTCCCTTGATACTAATCAAAATCAAAATGTAACCTTTAATTGAAAAGCTCTCAAAATCCTCTTTCCAAAAAATCTAAAATAACTTTTCCTAAAAATCTAAGTGATTAAAAAAACCCTCTACAAGAAATTCATCCCTCATTAGAAAAAAACTAGCTACAATTTTCCTACCAACCTTGAAAAGAGCTCTAATACCAAATGTTAAGAACCTCACATGAAATAATAGAAATAATTCAATATATTTAAAAATAGAATAAACCCTTCAGATAGGGTAGTACCATACAATAGCCACTATGAGGCGCAAACCTCCAAATGCCAGTTTGAAGGGGTGATTTTCTATGTAAAGCATAAATTTCACTTACAATATTCAAGATGCATTTTACATTGGTAAGTAATTACAATAAATAGAATCTTGCTAAAGACAATTACTTCTATGCCATGCATGTAGGTGGTAAATACTTTTATTCTTTTTAACTAGTGGAATAACTTACAACGCTTAATGCTAACTAATATATTATCATATCATACACCTAAGTACATAGCAATTATGACTATGTGCATCTTCGAATAGTGAAAAATTATACAAAAATATTTGGCAGATGAATACTAATATCAATTGAATCTAAGGAGAAGTTTGGTTGTCATTTTAGCGATTGCTTCTTGTTTATATTAGTAACCATGCCATTCTTTCATTAAATCCATCAGCAATACATCTTTTAGAGTAATATATATAACACCAGTTTTTATTTGCAAACAAGCTCAATGATTATTACTTGACATTACATATTTATAATAGAAAATTGCATTATAACTTATCCCTAACCTGATGCCACCACCACCTGCTGGTCCATTTGTATAAAGAGCTTCAAATTCCTGTGTGAAATGTACTGCATGGTCCTTTTCGGTGAAGAGGCCATCCATTCGTAACCTTATGTCCATTGGCTCACCAGTTGACAAAGGATGTAAATCAGCAGAATGTGCCTGCAAACTATCTAATCCAATGATGTATGAAACTATGTGATCTTGAGTTCCAAGATACATTTGCTCCATCCACGAGCGAACCTATTATTTAAATTGATGAAAAAGAACACTCCAGCATTATAAAAAACATTTCAAAATATAAATTTTATACATAACATGAAATCTATAAATATTGGCATGAAGCTGCATGCTTTAAACAAAGTCGTTAAAATTATATAATTGAATATCACTTCTAATATGCTTTCCAGTTTCCACAACATAGTATTAGTATTTATCACTCCAAATTCAAAATTAGTTGAATGGCTAAATATGCTCTTAAGAAGAATAAATGAAGAAAAACTATCATTACTGTAAATGTAATTACTCTCCATGGGGGTCATCTTGAGATTAGCTAAAACACAAATGGGTCAAATCCCACAAAAAATAAAAATCTAACAATGCTTACAGTGATTATTATTCTTTCCTTTTTTTATTAACCATGGATATGGTGTTCCTCATGCCCTTTTGTTTTTCTCCTTGTCCTTATCACCACCTTGCTGCTGTCCTTTACCCTATTGTTTTTGAGCGTGAGAAGCACTTTTCTTCTTATGCATTTCCATGTAGTGAGCTTGAGAACAAGCCTCATCAATGTCCCTTTGGCTTGGCCATTAGAACAGGCATCTGCAAATGCTCAAACAGCCCACCAATATCTTTAGCACCTTCCAGTGCATGATGTCTTTGCCAAGTTGTACTGCTTCTTCTGGAATTTATTTGTGTACTATTGTACACTCTGGGCTTGTTTTTGTCTATGGAAGTGTTATTGGATGGCTTTTTCATCCTCATAGAATATGGGGTAAAATTGTTTCTTCAAAAGATCCTTTTAAGACTTCCCACTTTGATATTGGTGACACTTTTCAAATCTGCAATGAAGATGCATGGCTTTCAGGCCATGTGAGAGCATACCCGGTAATTTCTGTCATGCAAAGTATATTTGTTGATGTTCACTCAACTGTTGCAAACTGAAATAAACCTCTAACCAGGCTATACAAGTTTTAAGTTTTTTTGCACTCACCTTTTCATCAAACAGCTGAATATTGATCTTCACTTCAGCCTTGAAGATTGAATTGATTCAATTGAATGCATAAATGATTCAGAAATTTCACATATTCAAATCTACACCTAACACAAATGAGCCAATGGAGGAGAACAATAATGACTTTGAAGGATTGCAAGTTACTTCTATTAGAATAAGACAAGTTTATCGAAGTTGGCTCTATATCTATACCAAGGATCAAGGTAATAGCAATCAAAAAAATATGAGAATTCCATGAAAAATGAGGATGAAGCATAGCCAAGGGAGGATCAATGATCACTACAATTGTTTTAGATGCCACCCTATGCTCAGTAAAGTTTCAAGAAGTTATTTGTATCCAACTATATTATTTACTTGTTGGCTTGTGGGTAGTTCTTAGCCTGCACTTATTAATAGTTGTTGATGGCTATGTTCTACTTGGAAACCATCGATTTCTTTAAATAGGATTCTTATAGTAAGGAAAGAAGTGTAATCCCTAGCTAATCATCCTTGGTCTATGTTGGCGTAACAACTAACACCTCTGGAGTAGAAGTTGTTATGAACAGCCTATGCACACTACGCAATGAGTGCTCTTCAAATTATGGAGGGGAAGCTCCCTCGTTATGCTTTGACAAATGTACTTGCAAAGGAAAATAAGCTAAAACTATGTCCTGTCTTTTTGTTTCAGCTGCTAGAGGCACAAGGCTTTCTTGAAAGAACTTACACGTTGCAGCTGAGTTTTCTCTGGTTTCGCAAATCAACTAAACTACAACTTATATCTATCCAATCTCCTCAGGAAAACAGAGCAAGAGGAAACGGAGCAAGGTTATGACTATCAGACGATAAACGCATTCAGATTCTCTACTTGAAGGCAAGGTGGCGCAACTATCATCTCAATCTGAACAAGTTTATTAAGCACAAAACAGATTTGAGAATTTGCTATGATAATCTTATGAAACCCTATGTGGCATAACACTCAATCAGCATAGTAAAGACTCACAAACAGCTTTATCATCAAAATCTTTGTGAAACCCTATGTGGCATAACACTCAATCGTAATGACAAAAGATTCACAAAACAGATTTTCCTAATCTAAGAGAAGATTCACCATGAAAACTTTATGAAACCCTGTGTGGCATAACACTCGATCAGCATAGTAAACACTTCACAAAACGGTTTTATCATGACAATCTTACGAAACCCTGTGTGGCATAACGTTCGATCATAACAATAAAAGATTCACAAAACAGATTTCTCTAAACTATGGAAGAATCCAGCATTACAATCTTTCGAAACCCTATGTGGCATAACAATCAATTGCAATAATGAAGACACATGAACAAATACCATAAAGAGCAATATTGAGGGCAAGGTAGGCGCAGCATATATTTCTCTCTCAAGCAAAAGTTAATTACAAATGAGCAAAAGCTCTTATTTATATACATCAAGGTGTAGGAACCCTAAAATCACCTTGAGTTCACTACAGTTCTTGCAATGCATGCAAGATTAATTATTAAACCCTAATGAAGTAAACTATACAGTTAACTGGAAAGCTACCATCAGTTAACTGGTACAAATAACCTAAATGGACATGTGCAAGCATGCACGTCCTTATTTAAAGCAAAGTTAACTGGACACTACCTTCAGTTAACTGGAAACCCTAACCCTAACTCCTGTGTTGATAATTCCAAGGACGAGATAAGCATGTGATAAGTCAGCAAGTAAACTCAAGACTGAAAGTCGAGTTAACTGCTGCTCATGACTCAACACTCGAAATTAACTGCAGGTTCCAACTGGCAGATCACTCCATGTCAACTCGGTCTAACACTTCGACCAAGAACTCATTAATTACTTTGTCTTCCGTCACTCTGACGCTGTCCAAAAATAATAATCTGCTTCTTCAATTCTCTGTCGCCTTCTTTGACTGTATGCATACATTCTTTGACATCTTCAGTCTCCTTCTTGAAACTCGCTGAAATTTACTGAAAATGTGATCAGAACCTCCATCAAGATATCATAAACATGTTTCTGAAACTTAGTTTGTACAACCTTGAGATCAGCGTAGGTACCATTTTCACGAAGATAATGGCACAGGATCTGAGTGCCTTTGGCCGGCTCCATAAATGAAGTGATCTCTATTCCTTTTGCAACTTAACGCTTCACTGTTAGCTGCTCTAATGAAAACCTAAATTAAGACCGATTTGGTCTTGAATTCAGTCTAGTTGAACTGCCTTCTGAAAAACTTGCCCGTTGACTGTGAACACGGCTATGTTCTGACAACTTTCTTTGGAAAGCTAAAATGCTTTGGACAAAGCTAAAAATACCCTGTCCGAAGATAATTTTCACCAAAAATTCTGAGTCATGGGTTTTGTCTAGAAAAGGATTCTAAGACAACCCACAACGTCAAAATTGTGAAAAAACGCCGTTTAGCCTAACATGCAAAGACTTTTCAGTCGAGAACTGCAGATGTTTTTAGAGCTTCTCGGGGCAATTTTTCTTGAGAAAATCTGGAACATGGGTTTTGTGCACAACGGAATTCTGGACAAACCCAGATGATGCGATCTTCAAAAAGATGTTTTTTTGGCCCACATGCAAAGAAATCTTCGGAAAAAAGCACAGAGCTTCAGAATGAAGGCTACGGGGCGATTTTCTCGAAAAAATCTAAGACGTGGGTTTTGCTGCTGATGCTGAAATATGCGAACCCAGATGGTCAGATTCTGAATATTTTTCCGTTTTCTTTGACATGCGAAGAAAGTACCTAAGATGAGAAATAGAAGAAATAAGACAGAAGATAGAAAGTTTTGCTTGTCTGCTTCTGAAAAATCTGCAAATTTCTTCTTCGAATCTTTGACAAAACCTGCATGCAAAGTGAAAATAAAGTCTAGAATCGACTTCCTTTGAACAATCTGAACTCGTTGCTTCGAAGAACGCTGAAAACGGACACCTGAATCACCTTAAGCTTGCTGGTCGCTCAAAAAGAATAAGAGCTTCAGAGCAAAAGATGATGAAATAATGGACGCCATTCTTGAAATATATAGAATTTCATCATTGAAAATTCGCACTAAGCAAAGAATGGTTGAAAATGGCGCTTGGCTTCTAATTGGACCCCATCATAGTTAACTGAAACTCGAACAAGCTAAATAAATGGTCATGCATTAGGGTTTTCTTTACCAGTCTTCAGTTCAACTCAACCATGCGATTTTAGCTTCAGTTAACAATCTTATCAAGTTCGCCATCTTCAACCTTGCTTTAAATTCACACATTTAACCTAAGGCGTGCCTTTTGATAACTTCAGTTAACATTCATAATTGAAATGAGAAGTTCGCCATCTTCATGCAATAAATATTCTAAAAATAGCGACCCTTTTGGGACTTCAGTTGGCCTTCAAGAATGCGCCAACTTCACATTTATGCTTCAATATAAAATCTAAATATAGCAACCCTTTTGGAACTACAGTTGCCATCCTTAAAAAGTGCGTAGCTTCACAAAACTATGCTTCACTATTTAACCTCTAAAAATAGCGACCTTTTCATGACTTCAGTTAACATGCAAATTCGCCATGCATGTGAACCTCAGTTGACATTCAGTGATAATCTTCAGTTAAGTGAACATGCAATCAAGTTAACTCGACATGCAAAGTAGTTAACTGAACATGCAAACTAGTTAACTCGACATGCAAACTGAAAGATCACTCAACATGCCAATATATGAACTGAAGATGACAACCCAGAAAACGTTTAGTCTAACTGCAGTCAGAACTCCAGTTAAGGCGTCCATTCAACTCTCTTTCGAAAATTCAATTTTGAACTCTCAAGCGAATTCCAGACTTAGCCAAATTTCATGAAAATTTAAGCTAAAACCTCTACCGGGACCTCTGTTCATCCTCTGACACTGGTTGACTGACTTCTCCGATTGGCTGGCTGACAGGTGCATTGCAGAGCTGAGTAAAAACTGATCAAAAGGTATCTTGAGACTGCACGTCATAATACTGACATCTGAAGGCTCAAAAATCCAAGCGCCTTTTTCAAAAGCTGCTCTCTTCCTCAGACTTAGTCAAATTTTGACTTTTGCATTTCGTACGAAGGGAAAAATAAATCCTTCATAACTTTCATTTTCTTAACTTTCAGGATTTGGATCTCAGGTTCACTGCGTAGCTAACATCATTCTGCATAGCTGCAAAGGTACATTTCCCAAGAAAACAATGTCGAGGGTGAAAAACAAAGCGCCTTTCAAAGCTGCTCTTTTCATTCCAGTGTTAGCCAATTCTCGCTTTCGTCTCGTTTTGCACTATATCTTCCATAACTTGAGCAAAACAGGTCCGTTTGACAGGCTTGATAGCTCACTGCGAAGCTAACGTGATGCCGGACAAATGTCTGCTGGAGGTGACAAACCCTAAAAACAGGATCTGGACCCCTAAAAGATAGGGCGCCAATTTGAAAATGTGCTTCCTTCTCCAGAGATAGAAAATTTTGATGATTCCCGTTCAGATTTTCACTTTTCTTAAATCTTTTCAGCAACAGACTGACATGACACTGATACTAACTCCATATTTAAAAACCCCAAAAACGACGTTCTAACATCACTTTAACAAGATTAAGACTCAATTAGCAAAATGCCTTAGTGAAGCAAAAATTTTGGTTTTGGGTACAATAGTCTACTTCTATGTAAGAACTTCATATAGATAAAAATATACTCACTCTATCTAGTGTGGATTATTAAGTAATATCCCTTGCAGGATGTTAGCTCAAATCCATAAGAAATTTTGTTGATTAGTCAAATCCTATCTTTTTCTAATCACCAACTTCCCAATGTGGGCTATAGATGGATAAATTATATATTAATTACTTTTTTTATGTTGTACACTCGATGACAATAGTTAAGACTCATTTGTTGGGTTGGGTAATTTGAGTAGTTGCCAATAGTTGGAAGTCTTTAGCAACTGTTGACAAGTCTAAATATTTCCTTGTAGTCAGGACAAGGGACCACATTGTGCAAAGAGTTCTTGATCCCAATTTTTGAATGAAGTGCATTGAGGAATAAAATATAGTTGTTTAATCTCTCATTTCATATGTGGTTCGATATGTTCTAATCTTGTTCAATTCTCCATGAATAACTTTGTTTACTTTACCCTGTTAATTGCTTAATTGTGAACTAAGTAAACATTTGGTGTTGTTTCCCTTCAAGAAGTCAGGTTAAAATGATGAAATAATGGGACAGCCAGTTGAAGAACCTATTGTGTCAATCCAGGATAGAGAGGAGAAACTCACCCAAGACTTGGTGAAATTGTGAGACATATTAGTTAAAGAGCATGTATGAGGAAAAGACAAGAGAAGGAAAATCCCACAAGAGGTCATTTGCAATAACATCAAGATAAGTGAGGAGGTAGATATTCTTCTTGACCATATGCCATGATTGCTCACAAGACATTGGATATTCCTTCAAGACCTTCGTGAGGAATGTGATTGTGAAATACAATAAGGAAACACTTCAATGACAAAAGCCGAAGAGAGGAACAAAGAGGGACATTAGATCCCTAGAAATTAATGCCCTTACACCCGAACAAAATTGAAATTTATCTAAAATCTATAAGACAAAACAAGAGATAAGATGAACCCTAAGGATCTTAGAAAAAAGGGAAAGGAGAAAATTATGAGAAGCACTTGAGGAAAGAACTACTATACAATTCCCAAGTTGGACTCCTTTCTGAGAACGAAGTCAAAGTGAGCGTAAGACAATGTCGAAGTACAAGACAAAATTGAAACCACAACTCAAAAAATATAAATAATTCTTCAACATGAAACGGTATGAGTAAGGAGTGGTAAGAGATAGCAAGACATCTACCCTTTCCCAACGAAGCATGGACTGATCTCTCTGATCAAGTAGACAAACCAAAAAATGAAGATGAATGGGAAGTAGAATCTAAAAACTTTGTACCCGAGAATAACATCAAAAGCAGTGAACAATTGGTGATTGAAGAAAAGGTAGTGGAAGGATGTGATTATTAAATTCTTGGGCCCAACATATACATAACTAAAGGAAAACTTGTATAGAAAACTCAAGTAGGAAGAGTTGAGGATTCTCATGCGACCGAGAATGCAAGTGTAGGACTGAAGAGTGTAAATCAAAACCCCTTGACGAGTTATTTACAAGCATTAACGTTGCATCAAAAAAGGATGGTGACTCCCCTATCAAGTTTGAGCATTGAAAGGTAGAAGTTGTCAGAATTTATAAGCAATGGGTCAGAGGACCCTGCATGACATTGTTGGACCTAAGAAACAATTTGGACAATGAATGGCCAAGAAGATAGAGCCAATCATTTCTAACAACCTTAAGAGGAAGAGCCATTGACTAGTACACAAAAGTCTCCAAAACTAGTTGGGAGGGATTAAAGAAATTTTTCGAGGAAGAATTTAAATTTTTGAGAGATGTAAATGAGATTGTAGCAGAGATCTACAATACAAAGCAGGGTAAGCACAAGAATGTAAGGGCTTACAACCAAATACTTAAATAATTATTGGGAAAATTGGAGGAGCTATTGGATGGCCTTAAGAAACAAAGTTCATCGAAGGCCTTGTCCCCTCATTAAGAAAGAAAATAAAAGTAGTACCTCCATCTTCCTATAATGAAGCATATAATTGGCCGATGGACATAGAGAGTAAGGACAAAATGTCCTCACGTGAAAAAAGAAAAACAAAAGATGATGATAACTCAAGCAATTGTAGCGAGGGTAAATATGGGGCAGTACAAGCAGTTTGGAAAGACATGCTCCAAATGATGAAAGAGTTGAAGGTAGATAAAGAGAGCTATAAGGAGAGTAAATAACTTTGATGCATAGAGTGTATTTGTGAAGGACATGCTAAAACCAATTGCCTGAAGAAGTTACTTTGTGACATCTATCAGTTCCTAGGACACTCCATTAAAGAGTTCCCGCACAATTTGAAGTCTAGGAGTACACAAGTACTATTCACATAGGGAGAACAATCTACCCCACCAAGCACACCACTAAAACCATAGAACACTAATACATCCCTAGATGGATATCGAAATAGAAGATCTAATAGTAAAAATTCAACAACAATAATAGTGAAAGTTGAAGCAAAATACAATATGACTCCAAAGGGCGTCCAATTATATAATGCAAACAACGCAATGAGGATGCTTTGCCCGAGATTGTCTAGGTAACCAAAACAAGATTGGACTTGTTTGCAAATGATGTAGACTAGGAGTCCATGAAGATGTTTATTTCCCTTAACAAAAGTCTACTATTAACATGATCGATATAGAAGGGAAAAACAATGAAGTTTTAGCAATCACTAGAGCACAAACCAAAAAGGCATTATACCCAGACCCACGATTGGAGAAAGAACAACTAAGAGAGGCAAAGGAAAAAGTTGAGCAAGCTATGGCAAAGGAATGATGATATTCCAATGAGAATACAAGTACTACCACAAGAATCCAATCAGATCAAAACATCGTACAACAAGTCTTACAAACCACGACTCCTATTAAGATGGAAAATCTCATGCAAAGTATGCCTTAATGGAAGACTATGACCACTACTACAACATTGAGCAACCAAGGAAAAGGGTTGAACCAAGGTAATGCCGAAGACACAATAGTGGAGCCACCACTACACATTGAGCAAGTAATTGATCCCATGTTACTGATGGAAAACATGATGAAAAGACCTATTGTTGTGCACATGGAAATCCTTGGGAGGACTCCTACGATGTAATGTCCCCTTCTCATCAGTGATCTATTCTGACATTCATCAGCCTATTCCAGAAGCTTGTAGGCTCGTTTGAGGTAAAATTAGGGTTTCCAAGTTCAGAGGTTCTATGGCTTTTCAAGGAGTTTACTATTTATAGTAAATTCTATTTGTGGCAGTATGCAGTTATCAGTCTTCAAGGTCTTCATTTTCAGTTGGAGCATTTAATGCAATTCAAGTCTGGCTTCTAAAGGTTTTATTTTGGTGAATAAAGGCATTAATGTTATAATTTGCAGTTGACCCCTTGGCCTAGGAAAAATAACTTTAAGTTGTTCTTAAAAGGTGGTCATGAAGGAAGACATCCTCATGAAGGATAAATTAAATATTTTAAGTCTTTTAATGCCTTGGGAAAAGTGGACGCCTTTTCTTGAAGATATTCTTTTAAAAATAAAGTTTATTTGTGCCTTGATAAAGTGGACGCCATTTTGAGAAGTTAGAAGGTTTTTGGAAATTTGAAAAGTCATTGGTGACTATTGGCGTACCTTCTTGGGATTTGATGAGTCTTCTGATCTTTTATAAAATGGAAGCTTTGCTCTAGCTTTCACTATCCATTATGCTTATCATACTGTTATGCTATCAAAATGACAAGCGATATTTTGCTTCGAGGATGCTACCTCCTAGCCATTAACCAATTTCGTGTTTGAAATATAACACCTAGTTAGTCTTTGCTGCTTCTCATCCAGACTAGCAGATTGAGCTCGATTGTTGGAGAATTTTTGGAGATTTATCAATTTTGGTATTGCTGATTCATCTACAGCTGAAGGTGATTTTGATTCATAGCTTTATTTTCAGTCTGAATATGATTCTGGGTATTTCATCATTTGAATTGCTGACCTTGGGCGACTCATCATGCCAAGTTTGAGATGTTTTAGTTGAAAGTCTGATTTTTAAAGGAAAATTGCCCCTTCAAGGAGGGTCGTACCTTTTTGAAGTGTCTTGGGATTCGTGCTAAATTCACAGAGGGTCTTTGTTGCTGTTTCTTCATCCTAGCATGGTCGCCTACCTTCCAGTTGTCCATTGCATTCGATCTCATTCAAAACGGAGGTAATTTGATGAAGTTATGAGCATTTTATTGATTTCACAGTTTGCTGATCAGAAATTCCAGAACTCAGATTTTTACATCAGATTGTGATAGTTTTCTATTTTGGCCTATTACTTCAGTTTTGGAGTGTTAAATCATTGTTATAATTCGTTCTCCTCTTCTTAGCTTCATTCTCTATCATTGTAATTAGTAATCTGCAGAGTTATTGATTGTAAGGTTGAGATTTAGTAGTACTAATCCAACCATTTTAGTTTCTGCAATTACTTGTTGAATTCCATATTAAATTACCCCTTGATGGTTTACCGCCAGTGTGGAGAATGAACATTGTAGCTCTCATTGTACCCACTTTCCAGTGGTGAATCCCCACCCTCAAGTGGATGCCCGCCGCAGCGGATGAATTAGATAGTTGTATCTTCATGGCTGGTTATCTGCCTATTTGTTTCAGTTTTCAATTAATAACTTCGTCATATGTTAGCACCTCGCCCTCAGTGGGATCTTGAGTGCACATTCTTGACATTGAGTTTGTTTCATTTCAAGTACTGTTTTTTAGTTTCTCCGCCATATGACAACACCTATCCTTCCTTGGGATTGAGTGTGCATTCTTGGCGTCGAGTTCTTTCAAGCTTGGATTTCAGTTTTTGATGCTAACGCTAATTCAATTGGCGAAGTGTTGATTGTGTGTGAAAATCTATCGAAAAAATTGGTTAGCATATTTCATACGAACACAATCTTTGATGGAGGCTTGGGAGTAAACATACTTCTAAAGTCACACATGGAAGAGTCTCAGAAAACCCACTATCTGGCCACCAACCTTTCAACTGGTAGGAGTTGACTAGCAAGGGATCAAAGTCCTAAGAGTCCTAATGGGCTAAAAGGTATGAATTGGGACTCAATTATTTTTGTTATCTCTCTACATAAAAGAGCCTATGATGCATTGTTGGGTTGTGGACGGTCGATAGCAGCCAAAGACAACCACACCTGAAAGAAAAATACAATATCCATTGAGAACAAAGGTAGAAAATATAACTGATTTGAAAAATCAAGGCATTAGTGAGGAAGTAGCTTCCTTGGATTCAAATTCAGAACCAAGGGAAAACCAGGGAGAAAACAAAAAAGGCCACATGGAACTTAACAAAGAAGGGATCTTGCACCCACAACATTGTTCCGAAGATGAAACAAGTTCACTGAATGGACTATTTCATTGGAAATTGGAGGATTATGAGATATTTCAACCAAAATGTAATATGATCCAAATTATAGTAATTATGGAGGATATGAAAAAAAGAAAGAGGGACAAGGAGATAGTTCAATAGCCATGAACCATACATTCCCACCAGAGTATGGAGAATACAAAGAAGGGGATGAACCACTAGCATACAACTTTAAGAAAAATAACGATATCAAGTATAAAGAACCCCTAACCAAAAAATTAAACTTGGGGGAAGAAGGAAGTGTTTAGAGACAATTGTGGTTAGTGATGACTAGGATCCAATACTAAAAACAACATTCAAAATTTTCATAGAATACGAGGATGTTTTTGCATGGACCTATAAAGATCTTAAAGGAGTACCTCCAGAGTTGTGTACACCAAATCCCCATCATACTAGGGGCACAACCAGTAAGAAAGCGACAATATTAGATGAATTGAAATTATGCAGCTAAGGTCCAAGGAGAAATAAATAAAATTTTAGAAGCAAAGATCATATTCAAGGTGGAGACTGGTGAATAGGTGCCACCTATAGTCATCTTGATGAAGAAGTCCAAACAAATTAGAATCTATGTAGACTTCAAAATCTCAACATAGTAACTATTAAGGACCCATTTACCATATCTTTTGTAGATTCCACCCTCGAGGAAGTGGAAGGGCATGAAACGTACTCCTTCACAGATGTCAAAAACCTTATTGTGTCTCAACTCTAAATTTTGTGATGACATTCTTGTATATATGTTTCATTTGATTGTGAAAACTTAACTTCCATAATGGTTGGCCCTAAATTTCTATGATTACATCTTTGTATACATGTTTTCTCTATTAACTGCCATAACAATATATATGAGAAGCAACACTTGAACAAATGATACCCATTTAGTAATTTCTTACATTGGTTAGATATTTTGGGTACAAATAAGGTCAGATGTACGTCGGGGGCTTGGAATCAAGCAATTTGGGCACAATAGGTTGGGCACCAACATTCACTTATGAAGAAAATGGAGATAGTTCCTCCCTCATCATACAAGGATGCATGCAATCAAGCCATGGGCATATAGAGTGAAAGAAAGTCATCTAGTGATTTGAAGAAAAGTGAATATAATGTTCCCCCTTAATTTTTTTTCCAAATTTAACACAACAAACCAGCACCAACACTGATTAGTGTTAGCTCCAAAATCCAAATCAGCTTGTAAAATGACCCTCACCAAGAATGTTCACAAAGATCCCAGAGTGGGCGAGGTGCTAGGATATGGTTCGGGGATCGTTAGCAACAAAATTGAACTAAAAGTACATTCATCTGCTAACAACAGACATCCACAACGCGGTGGGAATACTCCACTTATTCAATGGGTGAGATGATTACAAACTTAAAGGCGGCAAGACAGCCATGAAATCCACTCTTCCACTTATATAGTGGGGGGAATACAATCCTCACTACCACTTATTTTCGTGGTTAGAAACTAATAATCAATGAAAGATAATGATTTAAACTCAACCACTTGATTGTGGGAGTGTATACAAACATAAATTGCAGCAATAATAAATAACAACCATTAGTACTACTAACTAGCTTTACAATGAATGAAATCAGCTGCAAAACTTATTAGAATGAAGGCCAAATATAATCAATGAATTAAGGATACTATCCTTAACTTTTTATAATGTAAACAATCAGATTTTAGCTTCATAAACTCAAAAAACCAAAATTAAATAAGTCTGATTAGTAACAGGAAATCACAGAAATCAGATCAGCAAAGTCAAAACTCATTGAAATGGATGTAACTTCTCCGAAACAGCTCGGAATGCTCCCAGACCACAACCAAATAATAGCTAGGAGCTAGGAATCCAACCTCCAAGAAGAATTCGAGCCAAAAACAGCAACCACAGAATGGCACAAATCCCAATGCAGCCAAGAAGAATGGTACGGCCTCTAGGAAGGGTCGACCTTCTCCCAAAAATCATAAACTTAATGAAAAAATATAAAAACTCCCCCAAAAGGTCGCCCTTCACAGAGAAACAACTTGAGCGAATACCCAGGATGAAATAAAATTCGATGACAAAGCTATGAGTAGAAATTCGCTTCAACCATGTCGAACCAGCAACTCAAAAACAGACTATACATCAGCAACCTGTTCAAAAACATCAGAATTGAAGCTCTATCTGCACCTCTGTGTGAAGTACACTCTCATATCTCCACCTAGGAAGCCATAGTTTCAGGCTCGAAGGATGGATTGATTTGCTAAGCTTCCCCTTAGCCAACTTCTGGATTTAGTCTAGCAGCATAACTTTACTTTCAAAATCATAACATAACCAGCTCTTCACAAAGCACCAATATATAAGCTCAGTTGGGCAAATGAATCAACTGTAACTCCCACAAAGAAAACTCTTCAAATTCCTCCAAGGGACACCACCTCTCAAACATGAACATTATTTTGAATTAATAAAATATTAATCTTCTCACTTTAGGCGTCCATTCTCAAGATGCAATAATAAACATTTAAAATAAACATTAAATGCACATATAGTCGACCCCTTTATATTCCCTTCTTTAAAAGAACTTGAAATCATCAAGCCTAGGCGTGGGGTACAACTTCAAGACAAGAAATTGACAAGTATGAAACTCAGTCCAAGGAGGTAGCCAATGAGCAAGCCTAAACTGCACTGATAAACTGCTAAAAATAGAAAACAAACATTAGTCAAGCTGAACCAAGCTGACGATGATGCCACTGCCACAAATAGACTTACTAAAAATAGTAGATGCCAAAAATAGTAAGTTCACTTCAAACTCAACAGAAAGCCAAACTAATCACTGAACTGCAACTGATTGAGCTGCTGCTAGAGTGATACTGCTATAAATATACTTACCAAAAATAGCACATTGCTATAAATAGTAAGTTTGCAAAACCTCATCTGTATGCCAACTAAGCAGTATCATGACTTGCTATAAATAGTAAGTATTTCCAAATATCTTCAAAGCACAAACTAGGCATCCATCATGACATACTATAAATAGTAAGTGTCTGGAAAGGTTGTCATATTTAGATGCATGTCATACCACCATGGAGGTCTCTGAAAAACCAGAAAAACCCAAAAACCTTTCTTGCATGCAAGGAATTCGTCAAAATTGCATGTCATTATCTTAACATGCATGTTACCTCATCTTGAAGCTCTCCAAAAACCCAGAAAGCTCCACTAGACATGCGTCAGAAACTCATACATGCAAACCTTTGAAAATGTATTTGAAAGTGGAAACCCTAATTTCTGCTTCTACTTAGCCTACGGATTTCTGGGAATAGGCTAAATCCAACTGAAGAGCGTTGGGCTAAATTGGGGACATTACAGTCCGCCCTTCCCAAAATTGCTTGTCCTCAAGCAATGCCACCACGCTCCAAGAAATCAATTTGATCCTTACTATGCCAAGTAAGATCCTAGGGTCCCAAATCCATCTCTGTATAGACCCACCATGCTGACGCTACACCACATTGATCACATAAACATGAGCAATATCCCAAAACTGCATTGTACTCCTTCCAAACACGGGGCTTAAACTGATGGTCCTGAAGGATCTGAGACCATAATCCTACAACATCCCATGACTTGAAAACTCCAAGGAGTGAAAATCTGAAGTACCAAAAACTAACACATTCTTGGGCAAAAGGAAAGATAGTCTTCTAAACTCAAAAACATGCTCCTCATCATAACTCCTCATGGCATCAAATAGAGTCACAACAACATAAATGACTCTTTCAACACTTCTTGCAAAGAGAAGAGCAACTCCTTGCAACAGATCCTCCATCACATCCTCAAAACTCCACGAAGATGTATAATATCTTCTCTGAATCCAACTAATATAACTGAGAAGACTCCAAATTTTTTTCACAATTTTCACTTCAAGAGTCTCAAACTGTTGAACCACAACAGTTGAAAGCTCGCTGCCCCAAACATTGATAGAGGAGGAAATGCAGAAAAGGCCATTGATTAACATCAAAGAACATCCCATACATGAATTTTGGCTGCATTGAATCATTCCCTTTCCCATTTGAGGCTCAAAATCAGTCCTAATAGTAGTCTGGAAGGTCTGAAAATGAATACACCAATCAACTAATAGGTCTGATTTAGTCATTTTGAGATCTGATTTATGAAAAATCAGCATCCCACAAAATAAACAGCAGCTGCAATATGTAAAGTTTCCAACCAAATGAGCATATTTGCTCATGAATAAAACTAGTGACACCTTAATCAAACACCCCATTTCCACAATTAAATAATTTCTGATCACAATAGCCTTCCAAACCTTTGTTTTATAATCAGAAATTACCTTCCAATTGTTGATTAAAGAGCAATCTCCGACACTTTGGTGAATGGACATAGCACCATGTGTTGATTCTATCCTTTTACGTTTTTCATTTTTCTCTATTTGTTGAATAATGCCAGGGTCCCAAATCATCAACATTAAGAACCATTTCTGAAATAGAGAATCGCTCTCAACTGGACCCTTTGATTCACCAAGAAGTATTCAACAAATCTGAATTCAAAACCAAGAGTTATGAACTGCTGGAGAGATTCAATAAATCCTTCATCAATCTCAATTCTGAAATCAGTTATTCTTAAAGAAGTTGGTGCAAACATGAAATTTGACATAAATCTAACCAACAATCTCATCAAAAATTGGATAAATTATTCATCAGAATGCCAAACAATTCTTTGTTGATGATCAAAAAGAATTTCCTCATCCCTTCTAGTCACCGGATTCCCCATTTCTTGCAAATAGGATGAACTAGAATCAAGAGTGGGCTCATCTTCATGTATCAATTCTTCAATGCCAAAGTACCTTCTTCCTTCAATAGTTTCTGAAGAACTATCCCCATCATTTTCAAAGAGAGGATTCTCATATATCCCACTAACACCATCTTCATGCAAAGGATTATCA
Organism: Sequoia sempervirens; assembly: GCA_007258455.2. Classification (NCBI taxonomy): domain Eukaryota; kingdom Viridiplantae; phylum Streptophyta; class Pinopsida; order Cupressales; family Cupressaceae; genus Sequoia; species Sequoia sempervirens. The sequence continues at coordinate 13,746 of VDFB02134601.1, read as the reverse complement.
AAACCCTGAAAATCTTGTTGATGAGAATTTGAATGCTCCCATCTTTCAAGACAACATTCCAAATCAAAAATTTCTTGTATGAGATGAAGCTCATCAAGAATTTTCTGGATCTCTTTAGATCTTCCTTTGTTTTCTTGCTCCCATGTAAATTGTACAACAGATATTCGATTCTCTGCTTCTAATAAAGCCTCATGAACTTCTAGTAATTTGGCTTTAGTTTGCTCATTCCACTCCAATGCCTTGTCAGCAATTTTGGCAACTCTATCTTTGTCACGAATGATGTACACAAGACTGAACTTGAATTCTTGCAAGGCATTTTTAATTGACTTTATATCGGCCACAGAAATGCAGCATATATGTAGGGGGAGGAGAATGTCTATGTGCCGTCCAGACCCCTCATTCGGGAAACCGACCATTCTCTCTCTCCCTTACTCAACCCAACTGGCCATTCGGAAAGGTATAAGTTAGGATTGGGATTCTTAGGGAAAGTAGGCCTAACGACACCCCACCGGAAGACCATTCTTTCTTTTCGGCCTAGATTGCGCCTCCGGGTCGGGCTCCCGATCCTCCCCTCCGGGCCAAGGTGAAAGGTGGAAAGTGGGTGGTTGGGGAACTTGGCCGGCCCTGGCCTATTGGTGGGGGCCCTCGGGTAAGGAACCCCCAGCTGGTGGGGGGGTTCCTGACCCTCCGGCGTATTGGTCACCTACCCAACCAACAAATATTCTTTCTTACTTAAAGGCTGGAACAACCAAGCTCTTTTTTCTAATAACTAGTTGGCGAGAGGCCCTTCACCCCTATCGGGGCTCCGGCCCACACCACCCAACATTTGGATAGAAGGCTGGAAGGAAGGTCAGATGGTACCGTTAGTCAATGGATAGATGAAATCTATACGCGACATGACCTCATGGTGATGTTACGTATGGAATTAAAGGCCCCAACAAACAAGGAATCAGATAATTCCCTCAGCCCACCTTTGAGACCTGACCTTTGGGAACGTCATTGATTGAATCTTCAATTTGGCGATGAATATCATCAAGTTTAGATAAAATTTGAATTTATTTTTCAACAATTAATGAACTTGGACTGCACTTTTCATGATCAAGTTGAGATGATGTAGTGCTGTTTTGATGTACAAAGATGTCAAAAATTCTTTCAGCTGTACTTCTCAAATTATCTCGCATCTGATGTACGCTTTTCATCATCTCATCTTTGGTATCTCCCAATTCATTAGCTTTCCTCCTCAGCTTGGCTTCAAGCAAAGAGAACTTTGTTTTATGATCACTAGAATCAACTTCTTCCATGTTATTCTCTATGTATGAATCAGCATTAGTGGAAGTGGAGTCTCCCACCTCAAACTCCTCAGTCTTTTCTGCGGCTCTATCCAGAATCCTCCTGATTTTCGAAGGTGTAGAAGAAAATCATCAGCTGATAGGATGTCATCAACTGAAGACATACTTTCAAACTCAAGTGGTTCAGCTCTTGGCATTTCATTTCAAATTTTTGTAGAAAAAACAGTCTCACTACGATCTTCAGTTGGACACATGGATTCTTCTTGTGTCTCAAGGACTGTTGTGGTTTTATTACCTTCTTCTGTAGAATGCATGACCACCCTTTGAGTCTCCAAAGTATGTATTGTTTCTTTGCACTCTGTTGTTGAATGCATGGACAAATGCATATCCGAAGGTGTCTCCTGAGATTCTTCTACAGAATCAATGGGTTTCCAAACCTCACTCCTTTCTCCAATATTCGAGTTCTCCACATTATTTTGTATGGTATTCATCACAAGGGCCTTCAATTTGTCTTCACATTGATGAAACAAGTCTTTGATCAATTTTTCAGCAGTAGGAGAAATCTGCTCTTCTTGCTCATATACCTCCAAAAGAAAAGATTGAACATTTTGATGAATGACTTCAATTTCACTAATTATTAGAACAAGGATACTGCGGACAGCAACAAATACATCCTCCTCCTACTCACTCCAAGTTGAATTGAAGAGATAATGGAACAATTGTTATATCTGGTCTTGCATATCCAAATCTATTAAAAGCAAACTTGTTCTGAGCATAGAGAATGTCTTTAATATGGTAGCTCTTCTTGGAAAGAGACTGCTACCCGTTTCATCAAGATCCTGAAAACTCTCAACAATCAAATGAAACACTTACCTCATGGTATTATAATCATAAGGCATCATTGGCGCCAAAGTCCTCATCATTTCACTGAGACCAGAAGTGACCAACAAATTAACCTCTTCATTAGGGTGCATCAACCAATAAGGTTGATTCATAGAAATCATTGTTGGTATTAAAGCCTTCTTAATCATTTTTGTAGGCGACTGATTCACCCCATTCAGACACTGTTCAAGCGTACAAAGAACGCTTGCCTCTTCTTCCCTTGACTTGCATTCTTCATTGAGCCTTTTCCTTGCTGCATAAAGTGTTCTTGCCAAACTCAACTCCTCATTAGAAGCCATGACTAACTGTCAACTTCAAACTTAACTCAAATCTGCTCATAGGCATAATATCTAGAAACTGAACTCTGTTACCTTTGGTGTAGCACTGGAATTCTTTGTCACTCATTTGTCACTGAAGCGCTGAACACACAAGATGGCAGGATAATAGGCTCATAATGTTCCCCCTTAATTTTTTTTCCAAATGTAAAACAACAAACCAGCACCAACACTGATTAGTGTTAGCTCCAAAATCAAAATCAACTTGTAAAATAACCCTCACCAAGAATGTTCACCCAGATCCCAAAGTGGACAAGGTGATAGCATATGGTTCGGAGATTGTTAGCAACAAAACTGAACTGAAAGTACATTCATTTGCTAACACCAGGCATCCACAAGGCGGTGGGAATACTCCACTTATTCAGTGGGTGAGATGATTACAAACTTAAAGGTGGCAAGCCAGCCATGAAATCCACTCTTCCACTTATATAGTGGGGGGAATACAGTCCTCACAACCACTTATTTTCGTGGGGGGGAACTAACAATCAATGAAAGATAATGATTTAAACTCAACCACTTAATTGTGGGAGTGTATACAAACATAAATTGCAGCAATAATAAATAACAACCGTTAGTACTACTAACTAGCTTTAGAATGAATGAAATCAGCTGCAAAACTTATTAGAATGAAGGCCAAATATAATCAATAAATTAAGGATACTATCCTTAACTTTTTACAATGTAAACAATCAGATTTTAGCCTCATAAGCTCAGAAAACCAGAATTAAATAAGTCTGATTAGAAACAGGAAATCACAAAAATCAAACCAGCAACATCAAAACTCACTAAAATGGACGTAACTTCTCCGAAACACCTCAGAATGCTCCCAAACCATAGCCAAATGACAGCTAGGAGCTAGGCGTTCAACCTCCAAGAAGAATTTGAACCAGAAACAACAACCACAAAATGGCACAAATCCCAATGCAGCCAGGAAGAATGGTACGGCCTCCAAGAAGGGTTGACCTTCTCCCAAAAATCAGAAACTTAATGAAAAATCTAAAAACTCTCCCAAAGGGTTGCCCTTCACAAAGAAACAGCATGAGCGAATACCCAGAATGAAATAAAATTCGATGACGAAGCTATGAACAAAAATTCGCTTCATCCATGTCAAACTAGCAACTCAAAAACAGGCTATACATCAGCAACCTGTTTGAAAACATCATAATTGAAGCTCTATCTGCACCTTTGTGTGAAGTACAGTCTCATATCTCCACCTAGGAAGCCACCTCTCAAATTCCTCCAAGGGACGCCACCTCTCAAACATGAACATTATTTTGAATTAATAAAATATTAATCTTCTCCCTTTAGGCGTCCATTCTGAAGTTGCAACAATAAACATTTAAAACAAACATTAAATGCACATATAGTCGACCCCTTTATGTCCCCTTCTTTAAAACAACTTGAAGTTATCAAGCCTAGGCATGGGGTACAACTTCAAGACAAGAAATTGAACAAGTATGAAACTCAGTCCAAGGAGGTAGCCAATGGCAAGCCCAAACTGCATTGATAAACTGCTAAAAATAGAAAATTGACATTAGTCGAGTTGAACCAAGCTGATGATGATGCCACTGCCACAAATAGACTTACTAAAAATAGCAGATGCCAAAAATAGTAAGTTCACTTCAAACTCAACAGAAAGCCAAACTAATCAGCCACACTAAACTGCAAATGATTGAGTTGCTGCTAGAGTGATACTGCTATAAATATACTTACCAAAAATAGCACACTGCTATAAATAGTAAGTTTACAAAACCTCATTTGTACGCCAACTAAGCAGTATCATGACTTACTATAAATAGTAAGTGTTTCCAAATATCTTCAAAGCACAGACTAGGCATCCATCATGACTTACTATAAATAGTAAGTGCCCAGAAAGGTTGTCAGATTCAAATGCATGGCATACCACCTCGAAGGTCTCTGAAAACCCAAAAAAACCCAAAAACCTTTCTTGCATGCAAGGTATCCATGAAAACTGCATGTCATTGTCTTAACATGCATGTTACCTCATCCCGAAGCTCTCCAAAAATCTAGAAAGCTACACTAGACATGCGTCAGAAACTCATACATGCAAACCTTCGAAAATGCATCTGAAAGTATAAACCCTAATTTATGCTCTGCTTAGCCTATGGATTTCCGAGAATAGGCAAAATCCAACTAAAGAGCATTGGGCTAAATTGGGGACATTATAGTGAAGAAGATTTTGATTCAAGTTGCAATGAATTTGGATCACTATAGGCTCTTTGAAGAGACATGCATAGAATGATGAAAAAACTAAAGGAGACAAAAGAAGTAGGTAAAGATCTTTGGTGTACTGATTGTAAACTATAAGGTCACACCAAAACTAATTGTCCTAAAAATATCTTTGGTGTATTGATGCGAAGTTGCAAGTCACTCAATTAAAGATTTTCCCCATTTCTTGAAAAGTACACAGGGAGAGTAGTCCACTCCACAAAGCACTCCTCTAAAGTGGAAAAATGACAAGAATGCATCTCCAAGTGGCTATCGAAATCAAGGAAGGGGAGGATGGGGTCAAATGCAATATGACTCCAAAGGTCATCCAACTATATAATGTTGACAATAAAGTGAATGGGGATAGTTTGCAAGGAAATACCACATAATCTAGAATGAAATGGGACTACTTTGTAAATGGTGCGAACCTAGATATCATGATGATGTTGATTGTTCAAAACAAAAGGCATCAATATAATTAATGTAGAGAGACATTATGAAGTATTGGCCATTGCTTAAGCCCAAGCCAGATCCACGTATTGAAAAGCCAAGACTTCGTGAAGCAAGAGCTAAGAAAGAGAAGCTATGACTAATGAGTATAGTCACTCAAATGCAAATGCCAACATCATAATAAATCAATTGCAATCTGATAAAAGTATTGCAAGGAAAGTAGTTCAAACTACAATACCGATTAAAGTAGTGGATATGATACAAAGTATCACAAACTTAGAAATGCATGCCACCGCCCATTTGAATCTAGCAATAATGAAGACCTCATAACTGAACCTCAATTTTCAAGAAACTAAGTAATTGATCCCATGTTATTGAGAATTAAATTGTCAAAGAAACCGATGATAGTGCACATAGAGATCCTTGGAAGGAATATCAGTAACACAATTATCTATGGTAGGTCTGGCATAAATATACTTTTGAAAGAAACTTGGCAAAGTCTAGGTAAGAAAACTATTTAGCCACCAACTTTTCAACTGGTAGGTGTAGACCAACAAAGAATCAATATGCTTGGAGTTCTAATGGTTCAAAAGGTACTTAATGGAACTAAAACATTTTTTATTAAATTTTGTGGTCATGTCTTTACATAAGAAAACAAACAATGCAATGTCGGGTCAAGGATGGTTGATAGCAATCAAAGTTGACCACAACAGGATAAAGAATTCACTCTCCATTAAAAATAAGGGGGAAAACTATATATTTGGTCTTGTATGAACCAAGTTTTTAATAAGAACTAAGAAAAATTGTGTTGGTCTTCTTTGATGATATCATGATTTATAGTAAAACTTGGGAGGATCATTTGAATCATTTGGATACAGTTCTAGGGGTATTGGAGAAGCAGGTTTTCTTTACAAAGGAGTCTAAGTTCGAATTCAGGATGAGAAATTTTATATTAAATGGGTCATACATTAGTGCACAAGGAGTACAAGTGGATCAACAAAAGATCCAAGCCATCTTGGATTGGCTTCCAACCACATTGAGTCAATTGAGAGGATTCTTTCGACTCTATGGTTATTATAGAAGATTTGTTAAGGGATTTTCACGACTTATAGCACCCTTAACAAATATGATAAAGAAAAGAGCTTTTGCTTGGATAAATTCAACACAAGAAGCTTTTGATAAACTCAAAAAAGGTAATTAAGTTCATGTCTTGTTCTTGTTGTACCAAATTTCTCTCTTCCTTTTGTTGTTGAATGTGATGCATCAAGAGAAGGGATTGGAGCTATGTTGACACAAAAGGGGCACCCCACAACTTTTGAAAGTAGAAATTTGAGCGAACCAAAAAAAAGATTCTCCATTTATGATAGAAATGTTGGCTATCATACATGCCTTGGAAAAGTTTAGGAAATACCTTGTTTGTGAGAGATTTGTAGTCAAGACAAATGATAACAGTTTGAAGTTCTCCCTAAGTTGAAATATTCCGAGCCAAATTTTTTCAATTTTCAAATTACAATCAGAAATGCAACACACCCGTTAGGGTTAGATAAATCAAACCAGCAGTTACAATATAACTCTTTGCCAAGAATGCGCACTCAATCTCAACAAGAGAGAGGCTGTCATATGGCAAGAGGATCGTCAGTATATTAATCAGAACTGCAACTGGAAGTAACTTTAACCAAGAATGGCGCCAAGTGATGGCGAGCATATGGTCAGAGGGTCTAATTGAAATGCTTATACAAAAACTCTAACCAAGAATGTGCCGGCGAACGACGAGCATGTGGTCAGAGGATCCCTACCATCTAATATACTGAAAGCAAACTCAACACCAAGTATGTGCTACCCAATTCCAGAATGGAAATGAGGCGACCATATGGCGGAGCAATTACATGAAATACAATACTGGAAATGGAGCTCAACGCCAAGTATGTGCACTCCTATCCAAGATGAATAGGCGCTATCATATGACGGAGCAACTAAAAGTAAATACAAAGACTGAGCAAGGATCAGTCTCTTCCACGAAATGTGGGAAATATAATAAAGAGCTTACAAATGTGAATATTGGCTGGTTAGTACTACTAACAGCCTTACAATATAATATATCTCCTGCAAGCACGATGGATTATAGTGATAATCAAACTGCTGAAATGTAGAGCTACTCCAGAATGATTAATATGACTAAGATAAACAATCCCAGCCCTATTAATAATTTTACTAAGTCTGATATGACAGATCTGCAGTTAAAATGGTGAAATCAGCAACTCCAGAACTCACTTAAATGCTCATACCTCTCTCAATACTCACTCATTTAACTTGAAATCAGTTGCAAAACATTCTAATGATGATGACAATGAAGATGGATCACAAAAACTTCTCACAAAGACCCCTATTTATTTTGCACGACTTCCAAAGCACTTACGAAGTGAAATTGCCTGCAAGCAAGGGTGATTTACTTTAGATAATTCATAGACTTCAAATAAAATTCTGGAAACTTGCACATATGGTCGCCCTACATAGGAAAATAGATTGGAACAGTACCCAGAACAATATTATTTCTGTTTCTTGAGTTGTGAGTAAAAACAACCTACAGCCATACAAACCAGCAACTCTAAAATTGACAGAAAATACAATAACTCAACTACGGAATGTGAGAAGAACCAACTACAATGAAAGGAAACCAACTACAACTAAACCTCTCAACTAGTTGTTGTCTTTCAAGCAAGAAGTCGAGCCAAGGCTAGGAGGCATTCATTCCTCGAAGCAATCCCAAAGCCAATCCGGCAGCATAACTTTGCAAATTCATCAGATGCCAAAATGAGGACCCAAAGCTCCCTTTTATAATTTTGAGAGGACCCTCCAGAAGCTTCCAGAAGGTGCGCCCTAACTTCAAGATGTTTTTAGGGTTTTTGACTTGACCCATTCTTCCTTCAAAATGGCGTCCTTTTTCATGAAGGCAATTTTTCTTTAATTTAAAATTATCATTTCTCCAAAAGTTGGCGTCCCTTTTCCTCTTGAGCAATATTTGGCTTTTAGAAATATTAAAATATTTCCTCCATGTGAAAATACCCTTCAATGTCCCCCTTTTAAAACAATATTAATTCATGATGCTAGAACAAGGAATTATAATGTTAAATTATAACATTATAATATAAAATATCTTATATCACCATGGAAATGCATCAGAAGCCAAATTCAACCATACCGTCTGAACTGACGGCCAAAGTGGAGCCAACTGATTAGGAGTCAACAAGTCAACTGCTAAAAATAGAATTTACTAAAAATAGTAAATTCATGTAATTGCTCAGAATGTCGAACTGAAACCACCAATGCAAAGCTCTCAGAAAACCCAGAAGGAATCCACAATCCAAGTTCAACAATTCCAAAAGAAGACTCCGCAAAAAGACGAAAACATCCTCCAAGAAGTTTGGAAACCCTGATTCGAGCTTCTGCTTAGCCTATGAGTTTCCAGAAATAGGCTAAATCCAAATGAAGAGCGTAGGGCTAAATTGGGGACATTACATAAGTCAACAAGATTTCAATGATAGGAAGCAAAAGCGGGTAAGAAAAATCCAAGCCTATGATTTTGACATAGATTATATGAAAGGTAAAAAGAATGTAGCGGCTGATGCAATTTACAAGAATCCCACTTTGTGATCTGTTTTTATTAGTATTGATGATTAGAAGGTTGCTATTATGGAAGAATATGCTAAAAATACTTTTTCTACTAATCTCATTCATGGTGAGGTGAAGGATGACAAGCGTACAATGATGGATGTTTTTATTCTCTATAAGAACAGAATTTTTCTTTGTCCAAAATGCAAAATGAAGGAAAAGATTTTGATAGCTTTCAATGATACACCTCTACAAGGCATTTGGGATATTACAAAACCTACAAGCAATCAGAGAAGGATTTTCATGGAAGGGATATAAAGAAGATGTCAAACATATCAAATGTCACGTCTCGAACTATGATGCTGCTTGCTTTTGGCTTTATGTGGATTTGATATATGACTAAATGTGTGTGATAGAGCAAACAATAAATAATATGGTGTTTTGTGAGATGAAATATGAAAATGTTTGTTTTAATTTTGAAAAGTTGAAATGTATGGAATATGGTTTACTTTGAAATTGAAGCAAAATAGAATAGTGTTATTTGGATTAATGCATTATATTGCTTTGATTTGGATTTTACCTGGATACTAATCTATTAATGGGTGCCTGAGTGTACTTGAGCTGCAAGTTGTTGAAGACCAAGGGTGTCATTAAGGCAAAGGAGGTTAGCTTCTTGGCAGGGTAAAGCAGGATTGGTACTCTCGCACACACACGAGCACTTAGTGTCATGTAGATGCATTTAGCATTTAGCTTAGATGACTGTTTTATTGTCCGTATTATAAAATCGTCAATTAAATTAAATAGCAATGAAATAAAAGTAAAATGAAACAAAAAGGAGTTAATTATAATTTGATTATAGATTTAATTTATTCCAAATAAATGATAATGCTTGGTTATTTAGAATAATTCCTTTTATTCTCAATTGAATGATATTTCTTTAATATTATTTGGAATAAATATTTATTTTCGCAATTAAATGATATTTATTGCTTTTTAAGGGTAAATATTTCTTTGTCAATTTAAAAATGGCACTTCCTCACTATTTACTGCAGATAATCACTTAGTTGCAACTAAAATAGAATTTCTCCATTATTATTTACCAAAGGTAAATATTATGCATGAAAAAGAAATATTAATTTAATTTCAAGATTAGACTATGGAGATTTAGGAGACATCTTTAAAAGAAGGAAATCATTAACAAAAACAATATGGTTTTCTTGAACTTAATCTTTCTCTACAAGAAACAATAACTGAAAAATAATCGGTGTCGGGTAGAGCTTTTAGAGGCATAGAAAATTAAATGGTGGCAAGAAGAGGGAGAATACAGGAAAAACAAGAGGAAGAGAAGAAAAGCCTTCCAGGAAGCAATTTCCAGAAGAACCAAATCAGAAAAGAGGAAGCAAGAAGAGGATCTTCAGCCTGAGAGGGATTTCCAAGTTTTTAAATTCTCTCCTTTGTATTTTGAGTTCAATTGTGTGAGCAAATTTCTGTATTGTGGAAAAGAGAAATTCCTCTATTGAATCCCCAATTGTTTGCAATCTTGTTTTTAGAGAGTTATGTTTGGAATTTTGAACCAAGACTATAAATCTATGACTTATTCATGTATATATATATACCTGTGTGTGTGAGTAAATCATATTATTTTCTTGCTGCAAATAGAATCTTTTACAAAAGTACAAATTTATTTTGGGGAAAAGTTGTTTATCAGTATTGTAAATGGGAATATATATATATATATATATATATATATAACATACTTAATAATCTGTGTTATATATATATATATGAATTTTAGAATATTTAATTGAGAGTATTCGAAACTGTGGAATGGCCGTATGTTTTTCTGTTAAAGAAATTGTTTTGTATTTAAATTTTTGTGGGCTTAATACCCAGCCGAGCCTCCCTATGAGGAGGCGGCACTGTGGAGGCAGCTGCCTGTGGAGGGGGCTGCTGCCCCCACAAGCAGCGCCTCCCATAGGGGACACCCATCAAGAATATAAATGAATATTGAATCAAAAACCTTCATCTGCCTTCAATAGATTGTATGTGGTTTATTTGACATTTTCTGGAATATTCAATGTCTTCAACAGCGCATATATATATATATATATAAACCTATACGTATGTATGTGTAAGCTGCTATCTACAAAAAAAGTATTTATGTGCGTGTAAAAATATTACTCCTGTTATAACTACAATTTGTATCTGAATAGTTGTAACATAAAATTTGAATATATACATATACATACATACATACATACATATACATATACATATACATATACATATACATATATATATATAGCTAGGCAAAGCTTATTTTCTGAATGAATAGATAATAAAATTTGACCTGGGAATGATCAATATTCTGTTTTAAGTTGATGTAATGTTGTGATGTATTTCCGATTATTTGTATCTATATATAAATATATATACTTAAACACATTTATGAATATGAATATGGGCAAATTGTAATTTCTATAATGTATATAATGTTGATTGGAGAAGTGTTCTTTCAGAATGATTCAAATTAGTTATTCAGATTAAATCATTCAAATAGAGATAGAATGTTGGATATTTTACATGCACGTAGAAATGAGCACATATGCATATACATGCTTTTATTTATTGGAGTGTAGTAGATTGGTTGGAATGAATTCATATTGAACTGCAAAACCAGTTATGAGATGCATTTTATGAATTATTGTTCTTATTCAAATCAATTTGAAAATTTGGAATTAAAATGTGTTTTTATGATAGAATGCTTGAATGTGTAAATGTTTAAACTGAATGCATTTATGTGGAAATATGCACCATTTACTTTCTTTATGAGAAACTTCCGAGACAGGATGCCGAATGTGGGCACATAGAGACGGTAGTTTAGCCTTTTCATAAACTACCATTTATGTTTTATGGCTTGGCCAAGTGAATGTACCATTGAAATAGATGGATAAAAAGCCTAGAATTTTATATATGTCTCTGCCACATCCTGCATGCAAGAAATATGTTTTCTAGTATAGGAATGCATATAGGCATCAGGCATGCATCAAGAATTCCCTCCTGCTTTATTGTTCTAGGTTGCTAGGCTCCTTGCGTAGGGCCAGGGATTCCTTCGAGTTAGGAAGGAAGTCGAGGAAGTCATGTACTTCGTGGTTAGGCAGAAAAGGCGCCTTAATCACACTCTTGGCCTCAGCTTGCAAGAAGACAGGTGGTGTCAAGGTAGTTGGGGATCAGAGAAGCTTTATGCTATGGATGTTCTCTTTGTATTACTTTGTATGGCTTACATAGCCCATTTGTAAATGTAACTTTACTTTGAAATGTATTGATGAAAGCTTATTGATGTAACATTGAAATTGATGTATTGATGAAAGTTTATTGATGTAGCATTGAAATAGATGTATTGTTCACCATCTTGATGTGTGTAATGATATCCATTATTGAACTTGCTTTTGAGCTCCTATGAATAGTTCATGTTATATGCATGATTAACTTTTACCTTACTTGGAATGTGCAAAAGTTCTTGGAAATACTTTGTTAGTATGTGAGTTTCTTTTGCGAACTTTACATCAAAGAATGCATTATTTGTTAATAGAATAGATTTGATCGCAATTGTCTTGCATGATTGTTATAGCCTCTACTTATTCCTAATCAGAAGTGGGAAAACATATATGTGGAATTCATTATAGGCTTACCCAAGGTTCAAGGGAAAGATTACATCTATGTTTTTATGGATAGACTAATGAAATATGCACATTTCTTTGCTATTTCATCAGATATTAAGGCACCCCAAGTGGAAAATTTATTTTTTCAAAAAGTATTCAAGTTACATGGATTGCTTAAAAATATTGTAAATGATAGGGATCGTAGATTGTGTACTGTGTTTTCAAAGGAGTTGTTTCATTTGACAAGTAAAGAACTCACTCCAAGCACTAGTTATCATCCTCAAACTGATGATAAAACAAAAATAGTGAATAAATGGGTTGAGGGATATTTGAGGAACTATGTCTTGGATCAGCAATCAGCTTTGATGAAATGGTTATATTTGGAAGAATACTATTATAACACTTTTTATCACATGTCTATTTGAATGTCACCATTCATGGAACTATACGGTTATGATGCCTTAACTTTTGTTGATTTAGTGATCTCTAATAGTAGAATGCCAACAACTAGTGATTTGGTTAAGCACTCTCGAGATGTGTTGAGAGCAGTCAAAGAGCACCTCCAACTAGCTCAGAATCAACAATTTTTTTATGTAGATCAAAACCATACAAAGAGGTCATTTGAGGTAAAAGACTTGGTTTTTCTAAGGTTGCAAGCTTAAAAGGAATCTCCCATCAAGAGAAAAGGAGCTGAAAATTGAAACCCATATTTTATGGAATATACAAGATTGTGAAGAGAATTGGGGAAGTTGCTTATGAATTGGAATTGCGAGAAAGTAGTAGGATCCACAATGTTTTTCATGTTTCGTGCCTCAAAAGGGCACTTAGACAACAACATACTTTTTGTAATGGCGTGAATTTGCACCCTCTTGCAAATTCCACGTTTACACTACCTTCTACCTTAGAAAATTAAATCCGATAATGTAATTCATATTTCTGCCACCTTTCCCTATCCACTTGGCAGCCGTTTTATGTGTCGGTGGGGGATATTCTATCGAGGACGGTAGCGTAGCGCGCTACCGTCCTGACAGGATTCCCGCCTCTGGAATCCGTAGAGGTCTTACACTCCTCCATTGGACGCAAAGTGTAATGTCTCCTGCCCCTTGGACCAACTTCGAATGGCTCCTTTGCCTCCATTTTTCTTTCAAATTGCTATCTCCTCCATTCAACTCATCTTCTACACATTCTTCTTGATCTTTCTCACCATCTACACACTTCTACACTCACTTTTCAATTTCCTCAAGCTCCACCACCTCCATTGCTGCAAGTTAGAGTTTTGTTGGGTTTCTC
>VDFB02134600.1:0-12281 GCA_007258455.2 Sequoia sempervirens | reverse complement strand
GGATGGAGATTATTTATTATGGACTCCATTATTTTGGGCATCCCCTCCAAAAGAAGTTATATCATTCTATTCCTGATTTTTTTTTGCTCAAATATGTCTTATGTTTTCTTCAACCTCTTTGTCCTGCTTTCTATAAACATAGCCACTATGTCCTATAGTGTTCAACTATCATAAAAGGTTCCTCACCATAAGCAGACAATGTTCTTCACCAGGTACTTCTCCAAATTATAATATGTGCTAGATTGGTTGTCAGTGACGAGAAGTTTCTTTAAGTTGCTGGAAAACACAAGAATTTCTGCTGTTGTAAGCACAAAACCCCATAGAAATTTGTCCAGCAGAGCTCTGTCTGCAACTAAGGCAGAATAAATGTTGGGATGACAACTTGGGTTAAAGCTATGCTGGCGAGAAAGAGCTGTGTCACTAAGTGCAAGACCCAAGCAAGTTTGGCAGAACGAAAACCCTTTGGATGTGGTTTCTAATCATACATGTAATTGGTGATCAAGCCCGATTGGGTATGATCCAGCATTAAAAAGATCATAGGTGACCGTCATAATTACTTTGTAAGAATTTTCCAGTAGGGCATCATCTGATGCTAAGGCAGGGTAAGTGCTGTGACGAAAACCTAGGTTAAAGTTCTGCCAGTGATAAAGCATCTGTATCAGTATGTGCAAGGTGCAGGTAAATTTGAAAGAATGAAAACCCCTTGGATGTGGTTTCTAATATCATTTATAACTGGTTATCATACTAGATCACTTGCCAATCATGAGAAAATTCCTGTTAAAAATGCAACGTGAAGACAAGATCACTGTCTCACATACTTTTTAAGCACTTGATCCAAAATCCAGATAGTTTGCGAAACATAAAATTTCTTTACAACACCATGGTAACAAGAGAAGTGCCCACCCAAATCAGGACACAAAAAGCCTCCACACAACCACCATATGGGAATGTCTAAAATCAGTTACATTGAAAATTACAATCCTGGAAAAAGCTACATATAAATCAAGCTGAACCAAGACCCACAAACCCAGATCATTGGCTATCAATACAAAAAACTGAACCTTAATGAGATGCCTCTTTTCTGTTTGGCAGCCTTCCTGTTCTTTGTTATTGCCATCATTTCATACAAATATGACATCATCAATGCCTACAATGAAGTTCAGTCATCTACGGCTGCCGATAGCTGGTGCATTGTATAAACACAGTTAGCTGCTACCTATTTATTCTTACCAGTAACCAAACAAAGATTTATTGTAAAATTGCTACCTATTTATGGTTACCACTAATCAATAAAAATGCAAGATTGTAACATCTGGCTGGTTTTCCTGAGAGGTTAAGGGGGAAGACTTTTAAATAGGTTTCCAAAGTTTGACCAAGAGGCCATTAAACTTTACCAAAATCTTAATCTGGCATGATTTGAGACCCATGTTTAAAAATACAACTTGTCGAATTGCCAAAGGCTTTTTTGAGAAATCCCTATATTAGTTTTTCATATCATTTTAAATCATACTTTGTGGTCCATCATCAACATTAATTCCTTCAAATAGCTTTTACACAGTAACTAAAAAAAATAATAGTTGAAAAGCTTTTACACAGTAACTAAAGAAAACAAAAGACGCAGTTGCGTCACGTTCCTGCCGATTGGTAATTTGGGTTTGGTTGTTGGGTTTGGTTCATGTAATTAATAATAAGCTTTAAATTTTTTGTAAAATTAAAACTCTATTTTTATCATTTACTATTCACAACACCAACCAGTAGGAAAAAAGATAAAAGCATATTGCATATTGTATTTTTTGAAAACCTAACAATTTAATATAATTTACATAGATCCCAAATGATCAACATTTAAATTCCCAAAGCCATTGTAGATGACAAGGCTGGTGACAAAAATTTATTGACTTCAAAGAGAAAACCTTAAGTGGACCTGAATTTCTTTAGGGCTTATAAAAGCTGAGCTTTTGTTTTTAATTTAGGGTTTTATGGCAGGGAATTTCGGCTTTTACTTTAAATCGCTTGAATTGGGATTTCATTTTTCTGCTACTACTTTGAATAGGCGACCCCTGGCTGGCTTTGGCTGTCGCAGGTATGGATCAGCCATGTATCGATGGATTATGTAATTTTTATCCCAGTGGCTTGGCAGACCAAAGCGATCCTGGGACTTTCAATGAAGATCAGCGTAATGAGGTACCCGTTCAATAGCTTTCGAATTTTTTTGTCCAGGCATGTACCAAACAATAGTTTAGTTTTCTTTTTGTCACTACAACCTATATTAAGTCTCCCTCCCTGATTAAATCATAAAATTTACTGCATCAAATTTCCTTAAAAAGTAAGCCCTTTATATTTACTAAGATTTAGGCATCATGCGTCTTGGGACTTCCCCAGTGCTGCCTAGGTTCGAGCCACACAACTACCCAATAGGTAGTGGTCTTTCCTTCCAGTCTACTTTAAAAAAGAAGATTTGAAATATACGGATGTCAGATTCTTCATTGTACTCATATATTTGATGTGATATTTCAGATTGTATTTAGCGTTTAAGTTTGACAGAGACGTGTAAACGCCCGCCAAAATTAACTGTTCAATATAGAGCACGGTCATATCGTGTCACACGACGGGTAAAAGTTTAGAAAAGGACAAAATGAGTCACGAAAATTTTAATTATTTATGGATATTGACAGTTGACGGGACAGCTAATTTTTGTGTGATTTTTAGTAAAATTAAAACTCTATTTTTATCACTGACTATTCACAACACCAACCAGTAGGAAAAAAGATAAAAGCATATTGTATTTTTTGAAAACCTAACAATTTAATATAGACTATATAGATTCAGTGATCAACATTTAAATTCCAGTTTTTCATTGGTGACATTGTCAATGTCAAGACAAAAAATTGAATTGAATGGATGCATAAGTATCCTGCCTGTCGGCAGGAACTAATAATAGTTGAAAAGTAAGGGTTGTATTCATACACTGAATCTGTGATCCATCATTAGCATTAATTCCTTCAAATAGCTTTTACACAGTAACTAAAGAAAATAATAGTTGAAAAGTAAGGGTTGTATTCATACACTGAATCATCAGGATGAATAAAGGTAAACAGAGAGATCTAAGTAACCAGCATTCATCCTCTAAGCCATATTATAACAGATCATATAATAAGCGTTAGTTTCTAAAGTGTGTCCAGTCCAAACATTAAGTATGGGACTGTAGACTTTCAAAATTCAATTGAAGGACGATTTCTCAGGGAGTTAAGCATCAGCATTAAATTTTTCCAGTCCATTATGGTGGATTATGCAAGCTTTTTCAAGAAACCCCTGTATTAGTTTTTCAAATCATTTCAAATCATACTCTGTGGTCCATCATTAGCATTAATTAAGACAAAAAAAATGTAAAATCTTTGAATAATCCAATTTTCTCGAAGATTCCACTGTTTTCTCCAGAAAGCTTGAATAATCCAATTTCTCAGGGATACGCAGTAAATATTATTCAGTTATATCAAAACAAAGGAAAAAAAACTCTATTAACTCAGGTGCTTGAAATAATAACACATTATTCAAAATATCCAAGTCACAAAAGCTAAACACAAAACAGAAATAAACTCAAAAAATGCATAAGGAAGTGCACTCACATACTTGACATCAAGCATAAATTATCTCAAGTAGGGCAAGAGGGCTTTCCTAATTCCAAAGTTCCAACTATTGAGATTTTACATGGATAGTTCAGAATGTAATCAGGGGCAATCATCGGCTCTCCTACAGCCTGCTTAATTTGTCTCCTGTAACATACACAAAGAATCTAAACAGGCTTAATCAAGCCAAATACCTTGTAAAGACGCAGAAAACTAAACCACATCCAACCCAAACATTGCCAACTAAAAGAACAAGCCAAAAAGAACAGTACCAACAAACAATCCACGAAAGCTTAAAACATCAAATTGAATTCATCCCTGTACCTTTCACCGTAATTCTCAAAAGCCAACAAAAATAATTTGATAAAAGCACATGTAAAGTTAAAGAATTGAACTTACAATGTGACATAATTTGTACCAAAACTAAGCGAAATAAAATGAAGCAACTCACCTGAAAACACAACTACTAATTAACCAAATTCAGCAGCCCACATCCCTTCACCAACGTTTTAGAGGATAAATGCAAACAAGAACAACTAAAAGGGAAATAAATATGAAAATAACAAATAAAGGAACTCCACTCACCCCTGTAATAGGAATTTATGTTGCCTCTGATCCTCAGGTGGCCACATTGTTCGGTACAAAGCTCCCCAACTGTTATCCTGAAGAAAACGTGCTCACGATGTTTGTTTTTTTTTCTTATATTTTTTCCTTACACTATTCTTTAAAAAATATTCAATGCAGGAGATTTAACTGACTGTAATGCATTGGTTTAAGTGGCCTTCTTACCGTTGATTTCACAAATTAGCTTGCCATTCTCAAATAGGAGATGCCTTCGGCGTAATAATGATTTACCATTTATGATGAAGGGTCTATTAATTTTTCTATTTATTATTATTTAATTGTGTGAAAGATGTATGATAACCATTAAGTCTAATCTAACAACAGATCCTTGTTAGGTGATCCACACAATTTTATATTTTAAATAATCGTTTTTGTATTTATAAGGGTAAAGGTGGGAGAGGTATAAGGATTTAATTAAACAATTCATAAATATTTTTATATATAAGAATATGTAAAAAATTAATATTGAATCAGCGTAGGTAAGTATTAAGAATACATATATTTTAAAAAGAGAAATAAATTGTTTAAAAATTTCAAATATAAGTATGATAACAGTTTTTATATATAAAGATAACATTGAGTAAAGTATGGTTTTATATATATATATATATATATATATATATATATATCTGTCTTTAAAGATAGCATTAAGTAAAGTATGGTTATAAATTTACACATTACATTTCACAATGAAAGCAAAGCACATATAACATTGCAAGTCTCAATCAGTTCAATTGACTATTCTAGATCTGATACAAAACCTTGAATCTTGCCATCGCTTACAACTGTCAACAACTCTTTAAACCTCACCATCACCTACAACTGTTAATAATGCTATAAACCTCACCATCAACTATAACTATCGACAACACCTTAAATCTCATTGTTGCTTACAATTGTAACCTACACCTTAGATCTCATCATCACCTACAAATGTCAACTACACTTTAAATCTCATCTATCACCTACAATTGTCAATAGCATCTATGTCTCTCACAAAACAATAGTCAATTTCCCTCGAGATAAAATAAGATCAATAAAAACATCTCTTTGTCCACCAACCCACCATTCTGAATGACTTGGTTTGTTGTGAACTTATCTGGATGCAAATATACAAAACTAAGATGAGTCATGAGGAACTTCCTTCACCATAACCTCACATGCAAAGGAAACTTCAATGGGTTATAACAAAAATCTCATATTCCAATCCAAATTGAAAGTTCTGGTGTCATAAACAGACACAGAAATTGCCCTTTTAATTATCTTTTGTGGATACAATGATGCACTGAATGAACCTGTGATTATAAGTTGGTCGAGTAACAGACTCTCTCTTTACAAATCAATGCTCTGCTCCATTGAATGTACCTTGAAACTTTTGTCATTTGATTGGGACATTTGCTTTATCTGTCTTCTTTATTTATTCCATGTGTTAGCCCATAGATCAATGCCCATATTCTAAATTGATTGCACATAAATGGGCATATATATGTTCTTCAATAACTAGAGCCAAGGGTAAATTGAGCAACAATCAGAACTTCTAGAAGTGATGATATATGATGAAAATAAAGGTTTTGAAACAAAGTTGAGTTGAGTAGCAGATAAGCCCTTCAACAGATTAGCTGCCTGATCAACCAAATACAAGACTATAGATCTGCAAAGCAAGGGATAAACTCATGTTTGGGATTTCCATAACAAACTAAAGTTTTCATTGATTTTTTCCCCAATCAAAACCTAGTAAACAACACTCAGCCATCACAAGCACTCTGAGCAACTGTTAGCTTGTTCCTTGATTTCCTTGGAGTGATTGCAATGAAAATTATTTATTTGAGATTTAATTAGATCCAGCTAGAACTCAACTCCCAAACTGAAGCTGAAAACATAATGATTTAAATTGAAAAAACATATTAAAGTTACACAATGTCAATTATCGGGTGAATGATAACTTTAAAAGAAAACGTTATACATGTAATTTTCTTTAACTTGTCTCACAAAATCTGCCACATCATTATTTATTAGCCCAAAGCCAAGAAGAGCTTTTTCCCAGTTGAGGTGATAACCAGAAAGAAGAGTATATTTATGAATGCAGTATGCCAAAGCTTTTTAGCCATAATACAGTAACATAATATTAATATATGGTTAATGCTTTCGTCAACATAATAATTGGGGTATTTATCTGCTTGGATAGGTAAAAATCATATTCTTTCTCCAACTAGCAGTTTATATTGCAATAACTTTCAAGCAAGTATTAGCACATCAATATTGTTGGAATATTAACCCTAACTGCTGCCGTCCCCGCCAACCACTGCCCGCTATATCGCAATCAATAAATTAGCCATTGCGATACCGCAGGAGACTTCCGTAGTCTTTTTGTTTTATATCAACCGCCTGCCGTACCTCCAGCCAATGCCCGCTATATCGCAATCAATAAAATATTCATCGCGATATCACGGGAGACTCCGTAAAAGTTTGTTTTATTCTAACCGCCAGCCGTTTACTTTTGTTTACCGGGCCGTCAACTAACCGCTGCCCGCAATATCGCAATCAAGTTTTTAACCATCGCGATACCGCGGGGAACTATGGAGAAAGCCGCCACCGCCAGAAAGTTTCAGAGTACGAAGGAATTAATATTTAAGTTTTAATATTATGAAAAGGACATTGTATTAAATGCATTTTGACGGGGGAAAAGTTAGTTAGGTGATTTTGAATTTAAATTGTATTTTTGGGCTTTCTCATCCGTGAAATTCTTCACGTGATTTTTACCTATATGTAATTTACTTTTGAATTAAGAACAATGAGAAACAGTTGAAGGTGAATGTGAGCAAACAGAAAATTACGAGCAGCAGCTCTGTGTGTTTGAAAATAATATTTTATGTTTTTAATTTTTACTGTGTGTGAATTTTCTTTCCTCTGCCTCCGGCCTTCACGTGGTATCAGAGCAAGTTCGAGTATCAGAGCAAGTTGATTATCAGAATCAATTTTATCAAAGTAGATTATCTAGGTAAATTTCAAAAATGGCAGCAAGCACAAACTTGACAAACCCACAAATTCCACAGTTTAATGGGAAGAATTATGAGTACTGGTCAATTACCATGAAAGCACTATTTAGCTCACAAGATATATGGGATTTAGTAGAGAATGGATTTGCAGAGCCAGCAGATGCAGTAGCATACAATGCTTTAACACAAGTAGAGAAAGACTTATTGAAGGACACAAGGAAGAAAGATTCAAAGGCTTTATTTTATCTATTTCAAGCTGTACATGAGAGCATATTTCCAAGGATTTCAGCAGCAACAAAGTCCAAACAAGCATGTATACTTCAAACACTTATCAAGGCATGGCAAAGTTAAAACAGCAAAGCTACAAATGCCGAGAAGAGATTTTGAAACAATATATGAAGGACAAATAGAATCAGAGATTCATCTCTACACCCAAGTCATTGGGGTGGTTAATCAAATTAGGTCTCATGGAGAAAACTGAAGATACCAGAGTTGTTGAAAAGATTTTAAGGAGTTTTCCCACAAAATTTCTACTGGTTGTAGTTGCTATAGAAGAGACAAAGGATCTCTCATAGTTCTTAGTTGATGAGCTATATGCATCTCTAATTTCTCATGAACAAAGGCTGAAAAGGTCAGTAGATACATCACTGGAGCATGCTTTCAAAACTCAAAGCCAAATAAGGAAGAGGCGAGGTAGATCAAGAGGAAGAGGGAAGAAACTCTACAGAGGTGAAATATACAGTTTATCAAGCTCAAATGGAAGAGGCAGCAATCAAGGCTCAAGCCAAAACTCAACACAGAATCAGTCACAAAATTAAAGGTATGATAAATCTCAAGTCCAATGTCACTACTGTAAAAAATATGGGCATTATATGAATGAGTGTAGAAAGAAGCAGTATGATAATAATAATAGACAAAATGCAAATTTTTCAAGAGAAGGTCAAAATCGTGATCTCGTGATAAGAGAACAATGTTTTTAGCTTGTAATGTTGCTCAAGCAAATGAAAAATATGTATGGTTTTTAGATTCAGGCTGTAGCAATCATATGATAGGGAATCTAGAAATGTTTTCAAGTTTAGATGAGAATATAAAGTCTGATGTTACATTGGGTAATGACAACAAAGTGTCAGTCAAGGAAAAAGGAGATGTCAATATTCTAACTAAATAGAGGGAGAAAAAGCATATTTCAGATGTGTATTTTGTGCCTGGTCTGAAACATAACTTAATGAGTGTAGGGCAACTATTTCAAAAAGGGTATAGAGTAACCTTCAAGAATGGTCTATGCACAATTTTAGACAAATACCCAAGCAACTCCATTTTATTGCAAAATTCAGAATGACAACAACGTATCGTTTCCTTTAAAGATAAGGCGATATTTGAATATAAATTATGCTCAAACACAATATTTAATGAATTCACAAGTGGGTAGAGAAGAAACTATAGCAATAGTGCAGACAATCTTTCAAGCTGAGATAAAAGATGAAAACTGGTTATGGCACCTAAGATTTGGACATTTAAACTTTGGAAGCTTGAATCTATTACATAAGAAAAGAATGGTGAAGGGGATGCCTCTAATAGAAAAACTAGATAGACTATGTGAAGGTTGCATCTTGGAAAAACAACATAGAGAATCATTTGTGAGCCAATCTAGAGTAAAAGCTCCTTGGAAATTATACATTCAGATTTGTGTGGACTTATGCAAACAATTTTCAATAGGTGAGGCTTTTACTTTCTCGGCTATCTATTGATGATTATTCCAGAGTGGTTACTATATTAAAGTGTTGGAGAAATCGTGATAGAGGTGGTGAATATATTTCAAGAGAATTTCTTTACTTTTGCAAAGATCATGGAATTCACAAGCAATTCACAACTAGATACACACCTCAACAAAATGGAGTAGCTGAAAGGAAAAACAGAACAATCATGGAAATGGCTAGAAGCATGTTGAAAGCCAAACACTTGTCAAATGAATATTGGGCAGAAGCAATTTCTTGTGCAGCCTATATAATGAATAGGTGTCCAACAAAAAGTGTTATGAATATAGTACTTGAAGAAGCATGGACAAGAAGAAAACATAGTGTTACTCACATGAGAGTATTTGGATGTGTAGCATATGCACATGTGCCTGATGAATTGAGAAGGAAGCTAGATAACAAAGGAGAAAATGTATATTTGTTGGATATAGTGAAGAATCCAAAGCTTATAAGCTCTATAATCCAACAACAAAGAAAGTTATAATCAGCAGAGATGTACAATTTGTAGAAGATGAAGCATGGGATGGAAGTATAGAGAAGACAGTCAATATTTCAGCTAGTATACCTCAAGAGGAGAATGAAGTTTCAGCATCAACAAATATTCCAGCTATTGTGACTCCTACCACTCCCATTCAAGCTCAACAAAGTGGTCCACAAGTGACACCAGCATCGATTGTAAGAACAGCCTCATGCATTCAAGGAAGTAGTCCAACAAGAGGACAACAAACACCATCTACAGCAGGACCATCGGGTCCACATTCCACAAGTTCAAGTGATATGTCAAATCCTACATTGGCAAGTCTGAGAAGACAGAAAATCAGAAGCATAAGAGATATATATGAGCAAAATGAAGGTGAGAATAACTCAGATCAGATTTCTCTTTGTGCATTTTATTCTCAAATAGAAGATCCAGTTCATTTTGAAGATGCAGTCAAAGATGATAAATGGGTAAGTGCTATGGATGAAGAAATTGAAGCAATTGAGAAGAATCAGACATGGGAACTAGTCAGTCTTCCAAAAGACAAAGATGTAATTGGAGTGAAATGGATTTATAAAACCAAATTGAATGAAAAAGATGAAGTTCAGAAGCTTAAAGCAAGATTGGTTGTAAAGGGCTATTCACAATAGCCTGGAATTGATTACAATGAGACATTTGCACCTGTAGCACGATTGGATACTATAAGAATGATTTTAGCATTAGCAGCTCAGAATAAGTGGTCTGTATCTCAAATGGATGTAAAGTCAGCCTTTTTAAATGGTTATTTAGAAGAAGAAGTTTATGTGGATCAGCCACCTAGATATGAAATTCTGGGTCAGGAAGACAAAGTTTACAAATTGAAAAAGGCACTGTATGGATTGAAGCAAGCTCCAAGAGCTTGGTATAGCAGAATAGACAGTTATCTTTTGCTGAATGGATTTAATAGATGTAGCAGTGAGCCCACATTGTATACAAAAATGAATGAAGAAGGTGAAATACTAATAGTATGCTTATATGTGGATTATTTAATTTTCACTGGCAATTTGTCAATTGATCTGTTCAAGGCAGACATGAAGAAAGAATTTGAAATGACAGACTTAGGTCTGATGAAGTATTTTTTAGGCATTGAAGTAAATCAAAATGAAAATGGTATTTTTATTTCACAGTCAAAATATGCAAATGACATTTTGAAAAGGTTTAATATGATGAAGTGCAAACCAGCACCAACACCTACAGTGACAGGTCTAAAACTAAGCAAGGATGATAGAGGGTCTAATGTTGATCCAACTTTGTTTAAGAGGCTTGTTGGAAGTCTCATGTATCTCACAGCCACAAGGCCAGACATTATGTATGGAGTAAGTTTGATTTCTAGGTTTATGGAAACACCAAAAGACACCCATTGGAAAGCAGGGAAGATAATTTTAAGGTATGTAAGTGGAACAAGAAATTTTGGCATCAAGTATTCAAGTTCAGATGAGTTCAAACTCATAGGATACACAGACAGTGACTGTGCTGGCAGCATTGATGACAGAAAAAGCACGTCTGGTTATGTATTTAATTTTGGGACTGGAGTTGTCTCATGGTCTTCAAAGAAGCAGCCAATAGTTTGTCTTTCATCAGCTGAAGCAGAGTATGTGGCAGCCACAAGTGCAGCATGTCAAGCAGTTTGGATGAGAAGAATTTTGAAATAATTGCAAAATGAACAAATGGAGGCAACAAAAATTTACTGCGATAACAATTCAGCCATTGCTCTTTCGAAAAATCCAGTCTTTCATAAGAGAAGCAAGCACATTGATACCAGATATCATTTTATCAGAGAATTAATTAACAATGGTGATATATTTTTAGAGTATTGCAGATCAGAAGAGCAAAGTGCAGATATTTTTACAAAGCCGCTGGGAAGAGATAATTTTATTTTTCAAAGGAACAGATTGGGCATGGTGGACAGCGCAGTTATGCTTAAGGGGGAGTGTTGGAATATTAACCCTAACTGCTGTCGTCCCCGCCAACCACTGCCCGCTATATCGCAATCAATAAATTAGCCATTGCGATACCGCGGGAGACTTCCGTAGTCTTTTTGTTTTATATCAACCGCCTGCCGTACCTCCAGCCAATGCCCGCTATATTGCAATCAATAAAATATTCATCGCGATATCACGAGAGACTCCGTAAAAGTTTGTTTTATTCTAACCGCCAGCCGTTTACTTTTGTTTACCGGGCCGTCAACTAACCGCTGCCCGCAATATCGCAATCAAGTTTTTAACCATCGCGATACCGCGGGGAACTATGGAGAAAGCCGCCACCGCCAGAAAGTTTCGGAGTACGAAGGAATTAATATTTAAGTTTTAATATAATGAAAAGGACATTGTATTAAATGCATTTTGACGGGGGAAAAGTTAGTTAGGTGATTTTGAATTTAAATTGTATTTTTGGGCTTTCTCATCTGTGAAATTCTTCACGTGATTTTTACCTATATGTAATTTACTTTTGAATTAAGAACAATGAGAAACAGTTGAAGGTGAATGTGAGCAAACAGAAAATTACGAGCAGCAGCTCTGTGTGTTTGAAAATAATATTTTATGTTTTTAATTTTTACTGTGTGTGAATTTTCTTTCCTCTGCCTCCGGCCTTCAAATATTAATCTTAGAAATTTCCATGTTTGAACGTTAATTTAGTATAGAGTTCATGAGGGAATTTGCACCTCCTTTTAATATTAATGAGGGAGGAAGTTGGAGGTACACCTTTTTCAAAGGAAAGAATGAGAAAGGATGATTAGATAATCAATGCTAATTCTTGAAGAAAT
>VDFB02134599.1:0-15370 GCA_007258455.2 Sequoia sempervirens | reverse complement strand
GAAGAATAGTTTCATATTTATGAATTACATGGCATGCTATCCACTATGCTCATCTATGTATGAAGAAAGCCAAATTCTTAGTAGTATTAAATTCCATTGCAAACAGAGTGAGTGAAATAATTAATAATATTTATAATTAGTTCACTGAATCTATTTATTGGAAATGGAAAAGTTTTGTACTTACATATATTGTTGATGGCATTTTACAAGGGTGAGTAGCATTGGCTCGAGTTGCTAGAACATGAAAGAATTTGAAATGGACAGTTCCCAATACAACAATTTTCTTGAATGTCATTATATCTATGCAACATTATAAAGGAAATAATATAGATATATAGCTAATATAGGTTAGTATTATATGTTGTAAATAGAAAGTGACAAAATCAAAGATTTTGTATGCATGTCAGCCTAGAAAATAATTGTGTATAAGAAATCTATTGGAGAAGTTGAAAATTTCCCACAGAAACAATGACAAATACAATGAATTGAATAAATTAGGTTTTTGGTACAAAGTGGATGTGAGAATCTAGTTGTCCATGTATATAAGAAGCAGCAAATATGTGAGGATGAAAGGAAAAACCACTAAACCCATGCTCATTATCCTCCCTACCATATTGGCATCATGGAGCCCCATGGGCTCTAGCCAAACCCCCGAGCAAGTACGTGAAGCAAGGACCATGGGAAATCTCATGGCCTCTTATCATATATCACACAATAAGAAAGTTTGAGGGAAGACGGGTATTCTCAAACAATATCCCTAATATTGTAGTCTTTTTTTGCTATGACAACTTGATGAAAATAGGTATGCCGAAAAAGAATTGGCATGCTAGGATTTGAAGATGGCTGGACAAACATGGACAAATGGAATATATAGAATACTTTAAAAGGCCAACCATGACATTGTGGGCGGTGTAGTTGAAGAGAGCAACATACACTGTTATCATGTGCTTTTGTGGATAAACAATGTGTTGCAATCAACAAATTGTTTTTCCTTTGAGAACGACATGACAGCGGTGTGTGGTTGCCTTCGAAAATCACATAAACCACAATCTACTATGACTATAAAAGGGTAAATCTTAAATGGAATTTATTTTGTGGGAAAGTAATCATACATTTGACTTCAACAAAAAAAGCACTAAACCCAAGCTCATTCTCCTCCCTACCATATTGGCATCATGAAGCCTTGTGGGCTCTAACCAAACCCCCGAGCAAGAAAGGTAGGTAAGGTCCATGGAAAATCTCATGGACTCTTACCATATATCACACAATAACAAAGTTGGGTAGAGACAAGTGTTTTCAAACAAGAAGTCACATTCCATGGCTAGCATGTATGTGTAGAAATGTGTTTGCAAAACATGGGCACATATAATAACCAATAACAAAAAAGGAAAAAAACATAGTCATGTATAAAATGAAAACCAAGCCAACCATGACATTGTAAATGGTTAACTAGAATAGAGAAACATACATTATTTCCATGTGCTTCTGGGGATAAACAATGTGATGCAATCAACAAATCGTTTGTCCTTTAATAAGCACATGACAATGGTGTGCGATTTCCCTCCATAATTACATAGACCAAAATCTATAATGGTTGTAAAAGGAGAAATATTAAATGGGATTTTTCCTTGGGAAAATAATCATACATTTGACTTTGAAAAAGATATTGTAATCTACCCATTGCATTGCTACATGTGTGTACAATTATCTTTTTAGGTTACATAGAAGATTATTTGCATAGAGTTGTTTATGAAGTTGGAAATTTTCCCTAAAGTTATAACAAAATTTATATTATGCAAGTTTAAATGTATCTATATAAAAAATACAATTACAATCTAAGGAAGCACATAGTAAAATTGGTCATCGAATTGATAAGCCAATTGTTACATAATGAACAGTTTCCATTGGGGAACTGGGAAAAAGAGTATCATAAAACATATTGATACAACACAAGAAATCTATGCAACAGTTGGCTTGTCAATTCAAAATTCAAGCCACATTATTTGGAACTAAAAATTATAGAAAAAATTGAGAAATTTTAAAAGAACTATTAGAAAAACACTTAAGAATCAGAGCTAAATGACAGATGATCGGAAACCCACATTAAACATATTAATACAAGACAAACAGTCTATGGAAGAGTTGGCTTCCCAATTCAAAATCCCTCACATGGGAAGGTACTTACCATTTTTCTTCTATGTATGGAGGCAACCAAGTCCACCACCACCAACCCAAATAAGTAGTAGCCTCCACCGCTTGCATAAACAACTTTGGGCAGTTTGTTGCAAGGAGCTTCTAATAGGTGAGGTAAAGAAAATAATAAGTATTATTTAGCTTGTGACAAAATTGCTACAATACAGCCATAGTATTCAATGATATAACATTGAGATGTTGTTAATAACAGAGTATTTAATGGTGCAATATATGTAACATATTCATAATGCCACAATGGCACTTTCAGCAATGGAACTAAATCAATATATTTTCATACACATTAAATGGAGTATACTTTCCCACACTGCAACATTGAAAATTCTAAAATTTTGTACATTGGTGTAAACTACAAACATAACATTGACCTATACATTTGGATTGCTTTTAATTTCTTTTGGTTTGTGTATGTTTTTCTCCCTCTGATATTATTTTTTATTATCTTTTTATATTTAGATGCATTATACACTACATCTCAGATGATAAATCACCATATTGTTATTTGTACTTTTATCGAGATAAGTTAAAGTCTCTATTTGTTGTGGGTTTTTCATCATTTGTCATTTGAGGAATTGTAGTAGAGTTGTTAGGAGAACATTTAAGAATCACAGCTAAATGACACACGATCAGAAACCCATATTAAATAGAACTTTAAGAGAGCCAAGAAAACATACATAGACAAAAAAAATTGAAGATGGGACAAAGGTTTTTATTCTTCTGTCATTTACGTGTGATTATTGTAGAAGAGTTGTTAGAAAAAGGCAGAAGAATCATAGGTAAATGAAAAATGATAGAAAAACATAAATATAAAAAAAATCAAAAGTAATAAAGAACACTATCATTATGATGACATTTCAAATTTACCTTAATAATTTCTCTAAAATTGTTAGTAGATCTGCTTGTCTTGAAATTATTACATTCTTCACCCATAACATTGGGATGAATGAACCTCACATGAGCAAAGCTGTCATGCTCATCTAAAGTGTGGGCAACCAGCCTCCACCAACCTCTTCCTTTTCCAATTTGTTCATTCATTTTTCATATATATATAGATATATGCTAGTGTGTATATGTATTTTACAATTTTTTAGTTGTTTGATTTTGGGATACAATTCATTACTGTATGTATATGTGTTTGTGTGTGTGTGTGTGTGCAGGTATCTATGTATGTTTTTCTTAATAGTTCTTTTACAATCTCCTTTTGTCTTATAATTATGTTTCATGATATTCTTTTATCAACTCTGCTTAAAAGTTCCCATGTAACAAATTAAGTTCTTCATGATAATTTTTTCAAGCTTCCCATAGCAAACCGCTCTCATTTACTCAGAATTTGCTTTAAGAATTAGAGTAAAGGTAAATGATAGATGATAGAAAACCCACATTAAACATATTGATACAAGACAAGTAGTCTAAGTAAGAGTTGGCTTGTCAATTGAAAATTTGAGCTACATTCTTTGGTAGTAAACCCACATTGAATAGAATCAGAAAGACACAGTAGCAATAATCTAAAAATAATATAATGCCACAAGACCTGGAATTTGAGCTGCATTACTTGGCACTCAACATTATAGACAAACAGTGACTTCCTATTTTTATGATGACGTGAAATCCTACCTCTTGAATAAAGAATGTTCCTAAATGCATGTCATTGGTTAAAAAGACCAGTAAAAATTATGAATTGAATTAACAAGCTTCCATAGTTACATTAGACTGTTTGTTCTAATCAATATGTTTCATGGATATTCTTTTTTCCTTGAGTATAGGTTTGAAGCTCCTTTGAAAGAACAAATTATTCATTGTAGAAGGATCATGCTTTTCAATTTTTAAATTCTAAAAAAAATTTTCGTGGTTATTTTTTAGATGGAAACATATTTTATGTTTTCATCAATGCTTCATGATATTCTTTTTTCTCATTTCCATTTGAAGTTTTGATAACAAACCCGTTTTCACATTGCTTTTTCTAATTCTACAATGTTCTATTCATTATCATAGTTTTCTTCTTCTATAATCCATATTTTAAAGCTCTATTTAATGTGGTTTTTTGTCTATAATATTAATTAGCAAATAAGTGTTATTCTAATACCTCTTATACAATTCTCTATTTGTCTTGAATATTTACCACCAAAGGATGTAGCTTGAATCTTGTATGAATATGTTTCAAATTTTGTTACCTGTGTATAGCTTTAAAGATATGGGCAAGATTTTGTTTACATAAAAGAAATTTAGGATTGCATCATATAATTTTTGTCATAACCTAAAGAAAATAGGTATCATCATAAAGAAGCAGGTTTAAATAGTTGATCTGGTAAGTTGAAAAGATAGTTGTATAAGCATGGAGAAATGCAGTTACGAGAATACAATATGTTGTGTATTTGCAACAATCAATGTATGACGATGCAAGGGAAAACCACAAAACTGATGCCCGTTCTCCTCCCTGCCATATTGGCATCATGAAGCCTCATGGGCTCTAGCCAAACCCCCGAGCAAGAAAAGTATGGAAGACCCATCAAAATTTTAATGGATCCATATCATATATCACACGATGGTGAAGTAGGTGAAATTTTGTTGTTTTCATATATGATTTCTTATACTACAGTTTTTTTTTTGTGTAACAACTTTAAAAAGACAGGTATGTTGATGAAGAGCTACGTATAGATAATTTTTCCCATAAGGTGAAAAGATAACTGTAGAGACATGGAAAAATGTAATGTGTAGAGTATGCTATATTTATTGTAGTCTAGTGCATGTAAGAATATGTTCATGCATGTATATGATGTATTGCACAATCACGAAGGTGCAAAAAAAATCCATGTTCTCATAAATGATTTCCTTTTTTGTAGTGATTTTTTGGCTGCAATAACTTTAAGAAAAAGAGAATGCTGATAAAGAATTGGGCAAGATGGAACTTGTCTGTAATGTTGATAAATATAGGGAAAGAAGAATATATGGGAGATATTGTTTGAAAATAGGACCAATTCCATGGATCAAATACCCAGATATCATTAAAAGAAAGACATCAAAGAAATATCAAAGGTTTTGCTTCAAAGGATAAAATTCACACAAATAACTTTATAAACATACCTAATTTTGATATGTACCAGAGCCTATCTAGCGATGTAGGAAGAAAAGAGTTGAATGTATAGCTTAGTAAAATATAAATTTATAAAACAAACCTTGTTTATGCTTATAGCTATGGATCTCCTTGTCCATCTATGTTTGCATTGAGGCCAACATGATATTACTACAAAGCAACATTTTATTTGAATCTATCAAAATATATCTTGGTGCTTTTGGGAGTGTATGGAATGGTAAAGGACATTGCAAAAATTAGTAGTAAAATTAGAGGCCAAATAATGTAGGTTGAGCACAAGAATTGTAGGAAACCCTCCAACTGCTATATCTAATCTAGGTGTGTGGAAGCATTTTTCAATAAGCTCTTCTAGTCAAAAGCCACATCATAGTAGCCTTTCATAATGCACTAAACAGATATACATTGTCAAGAGCCAGTAAACATTGAATATTGCATTTACTTCCCCTCGCCCCATTGCACAACAATGCCAGGATGCTCGGGCAATGCACCACAAATTGTATGGAGTCTTATCATATATTAGACAAAAATACAATGTAGACAAGCCTATATATTTTTTAATGTAATATATAGGAAGAGCCAAACAATGAAATGCTCAAAAGAGAATTTTGTAGGTCAACATTCGCCATCTATTTGAATCAAATAAAACCAATTGAAAAGGTGGGAAAAACACATAAGAATATGTGTAAGCAAAGCATCAAGGACAAATGAGAAAACTTAGGGTAATATAGTATTAGAAAATTTCAGAAAATAGAACATAGGATGTAGAATTTTAAAACTTATTAGTCACATACAACTTTTGAAAATGTTTCTGGAGCATGTGGTACATAGTTTAATATATTGAACAGTAAAACATACTGACTTATGGTGTCTTCTTGTGACATATATATATATTACAAAAGACATAGTTGATATATATATATATATAGTATATATATATATAGAGCATATAGAGAGAAGACATAGGAGCAGGAGACATATATATATATACATACACTTTTTTTCCTTTGTTTATTGTTTGTAATTATGTCTATGCATCTTTGGAAATATACCCATTATGATTGGAGCAATTGCAGTTAAATTTTCTTTCTTTCAGCTAAAAATATGGTTAGGGTTATTAATCTTTTCACCCTTGATTTATTGTTTTTACATATGCATATACATATATACATATATATATATATATATATATATATACATATACGACAATGTGAAACTAAAAATAATTAATAGCATTTACAATTGGTTCACTGAATCTATTCATTGCTATGTGAACGTTATATAGTTGGGATTGATGAACATATTTTTTTGGAGCACCTATGCTGAAGTATACGTATACATAGCATGCAATGCACATAATCATCATGTGAAAAAATATGAGGCACACACACCAAAACACTCTTTCCCTGCAGAGTATGTAGTTAGAAGTGCTATTAAATCCATATTGAACAACATGACTTGTAATCTCTTGGAAAATACCACAAATTATAAAGTCATGAGAAACACCATGAATTTTATATCATCTCCCTACATTCTCTGTAGGGAAAAATAGCTCCTTTTTTTCTTCATCCTCTCCATCTCAAGTGTAATACGTGGCTCACAAATATTTGACTAATGAACTACATATCCCATTATTACAATTGTCTAGATTTCTATCTACAAAAACAACATGCTCACCAGGGAAATATAGTTTCATGTTTATGAATTACATGGCATGTCGTTAACTATGTTCATCTATTTATATGGAAAGCCAAATTCTTGGGATAGACATACATATACATATACATAAACATACATATACATATACATATACATATACATATACATACACATACACATACACGTACACTTTTTTCCCTTCATTTATTGTTTGTCATTATCTTTGTGCATCTTTGGCATTATACCCATTACCATAGGAGCAATTGCTGTTAAAATATTTTTTCTTTCATCAAAAAAATTTAAAAAAGAATTTCATTTTCAATTTCAATGTGATGTTCACTATTTTCAAATTCTATTTCATCTTCACTTAAATTAAATTTATGACCTGGAAGGAATGTAGGGATCATACACTTTTTCAGGCAAGATGATTTATTTTATACTCTTCAAAAAAAAAATTTTTACATGTGCACATGTATATCTCTTTAGCTACACCATTTCTCTTTAAGTTGGTGTTTGCAACGTGCTCTATTTTTACATCCTCCAATGGAAAGAGGGCACATTGTTACCATTTTGAGCGCACCAAAATTGCACTTGCCATCATGTGTCCACGTATAGTAGACTTTGAATGGTATAAATACTCATCATCAAAGGTCAATGAGCACTACTACAATATTGTGGATAAAGAGAAAATACAACATGACAATAGGCATGAGCTTTATGCACAAAGGCTTCATGAAACATTCCACACTCTTGACCCCTTCCTCCTTAATCACATCATTTGTTTCATGAAGCCTCTGTGCATCAAGTTGATTCCTCTTGTGATGAATGGTAAGGGTTCGCTTGTGCAAGAGTTAATGCATGATGGGGTTGTTGTACGGTGGCATGAGAGGAAGTAAATGTAGTGTTCAATGTTGTAGTGTGACAAAGTATAAAAGAATACATGGGAGAAGGGTCAAAAATAACATTAGATAGCAATAATTTTCACATATAGTTCACATTCCATACCATTCCCTTTGAATGATTTTAAGTTAAATTTATCAAAACCAAACGAAGCAATAAGTTGTACAAAATGTTTATAACAGCTAAGTTACACATAGATAACAAGGAACAATAACCAGAGGCTGGAAAACATAGACATACCAAAATATTTGAAACCAATTCAAAGGAATAGGTTAATGTTATGTTTGAAGTTTATACCAATCTACAAAAGTTCAGAATTTTGAAAGTTAAAAACAATTCTTGTGACAAGGACAATAGAATAAGAAACTCCTAAAGTGTCATGCCAAGGAATAACCACATGAAGCAATAAGCTATAGAAAATGTGTATAGCACCAACTATATGAAGCAATAAGCTATAGAAAATGTGTATAGTAGAAAAGTTGCAAACAGATAACAAGGAACAATAACCAGAGGTCAAAAAACATAGACATACCAAAAAAAATTAAAACTAGTTCAAAAGCACAAGTCAATGTTATGTTTGAAGTTTATACCAACCTACAAAATTTTAGAATTTTGAAATTAAAAAACAATTCTTGTCACAAGGACAATAGATTAAGAAACTCCTAAAGTGTCATGCCAAGAAAAACAACCATACAAAGCAATAAGTTGTACAAAATGCACATAGCACCAAGGATGGAAAGAGATAACAAGGAACAATAACCAAAGGCCAAAAGGCATACACATACCAAAAAAAATTGAAAGTATTTCAAAGGTACATGTCAATGTTATGTTTGTAGTTTATACCAGTCTATAAAATTTCATAATTTTGAAAGTTAAAAACAATTCTTGTCCAAGGACAATAGAATAAGGAACTCCCAAAGTCCCATGCCAACCAAAAAAATACATGAGGGCACAATCCTTAATTAAATGAACAAAACATTGATACAAGACAAGCAATCTATGTAATATTTGGCTTGTCAATTCAAAAATCAAGCTACATTATTTGGCACCAAATATTATAGGCAAACAAGGAAACTATAAAAGAGTTATTAGAAGGACAATTAATAATTAGAGGAAAATGATAGACGATCGGAAACCCACATTAAATAGAACTTAAAAATATGGAGAATAGAAGAGGTGAACTACAATAATGAACAGTTTGTAATGGTGAAGTGGGGAAAAAAATATCATGAAACATATTCATACAAGAAAAGCAATGTATGTAATAGTTGGCTCAAGGTCAATTTAAAATTGGAGCCACATTATCTAGCATTAAATAGTATAGAGAAATAGAGAATTGTAAAAGAGTTGTTACAATTTAACACTTAAGAATGACAAGTAAATGAAACATGAACGAAAACCCACATTAAATAGAACCTTAATAGAGGCAGGAAAACATACACAAATGGGGAAAATTGAAAGCTATATACACCTAAAATCGGTCAGGATAATCAATTAATTAAATACAAGCCATTTAATTAATAAACCCCTTTAATTCATCTACTTATATAGTTCACTCTCTTAAAATTCTTCTAAAATCATTTTCTTCATGATTTAATTAAATAAACAAATCTAACTAATTTGTTTTATTTGATTAATTCCCTCTCACTAAATTTGAATTTTTAAATTCAGTTTTGTCACATTTCTACATAACTTTCTAACCTCCTGCCACCTCATCATCCACCTCACCTTGTGTTTCATGAATTTAAATAAATCTAATTTCTAAATTAGAATTATCCTCAACAAACTTGAAACAAACTTGGAGACACATGGCTCTCTTCCTCCATTGATTCCCTTCAACATTGGAAAAGTGTTTTACTAAAGGGAACATCCTTTGTGATTCCCTCTAACCTCTTTATCCTCCACCATTCATCTTTCAAGCTGAAATCTTGACCATCGAATCATGCCACATCATAATATTCCTTGGAATTCCTATAAATAAAGCCTCATTCTACAACATTTGCAATCCCATCTTGAGAAAACTTACTATGCAGAAATTTTGTGAGAGCATTTAGAGTTCAAGCATAGAGCATTTAGAGTAATTTGACATTTAGCAATTTACATTTTGGAAGCATTTTAGTATAGAATCATGTATTAGTTTCATAGCTGCATTCTCATTATAAAAGTTGTTTTACACAACATTTGCATCATAATATTTAATATCATATCCATTATCATATCACCATTATCATTTACAGCATTGATATCATAGTATCATTTCGCAAATCACATAGCTCATCATCATGTAAGAATTAGATTCTTTCATTCTATAGTTCTAATTTCATTCCTCAGGTTTCCATTCTAACAATCATAGCACATACACAAATCTAAGAGCCAATATGATTTAATGAATCCCTAAAGATAGGAAACAATGGAATGATTTTAGGGAATTTTCTTTACTTGCAATTAGATTAGATTTATGATTCAATTCTCTAATGCAATATGTTTCATTTCTTGTGTGATCTTGTTCACTTTGCACATTTTAACTCACATAAATTGGTACCCACAATGGGGCTAGCCCGTTTTTATTGACATTTTCTGGAGAGTTATTTTGCAGATTTGAATGCGAACTCTTAGGTAGCACATCTAATATTTCTTTCGACGCATGTAAAAAACCTATTTTAGCATATCTGATTCCTATTATGGTAATATCCATCATCTTTCAAAGATATCCAGCTATCTTTGTCAAGCATAAAGGCATATTTTTGACGCATTTGGTTGATATTTAGCACATCTGTAGTTTCTTTTAAAGACATCTAGTAGTTCTTCAGTATACTTGAAAGATGTTTAGCACATATGATGTTTTTCTAGAGTATCCGGTTTTATTTTAGCAGAAATTCAAAATGTCATGAATCGGATTTATGTTTTATGTTTGTGGTGTACTTTTATATATTAACAAAGAATTTTTTATAAAACTACTGATGATGTATGTAGGGGCTGGAGTTGTTTTATTGTCTTCTTTTAATTAAATTAGGAACATAGTTTAATTAGAAGGTTAAAGAACCCCTTGTGTACTGTGCTTGAAGTGATAGGCATATGTTCTCCCCTTAACTGGGTGACCAAAATGCCAACTCACTCTTTCATTTTATTCCAATAGCACCTTTAGAAGGCTTGTTGTAGTGGGAAAAAGTACTCACCTTACAGGAATGACCTAAGTGGGAATGACTAAAGCCAAGTATTCCAACCCACTATAATCAAACATGATTGTGATGAAAATCACATTCAATGATAGTGTGCATTGATAACCATCCCTAAAGCCTTTGTTTCAGTATTGGGAGGTCTCCTAAGGGATTTTCCATCTGTTTTTCTATCCTGAACAAAACCCTTATTACAAACCTTAGTGTAGAAGCCAACTGATTCAGTCTTTGAACACTTCTAATATCACAGTGCAAGGGGAGGGAAGAATTTTCCCCCAAGATACTCACCATATAACGATTAGGGATTACTGGCTAGAGGTGGAGGATTCGACCTTGGTTAAGACCTGGGAAAGGCAAAAATATGAGCGCCCTCTAGGGGGTGACACGGCTGTGTGAGCTGACATGGTTCTAAGATGTGGGTTGTGGTATTTTAAGTGACCCTTGAGAATAGAAAAGTGCTTGAACTATCTTCTCTTGTGTTATACCTGTGGAAATCAAATGAATCAGACCAAATTCTTGAATACACACTCAATGTTTAGTTCCTAGGTGAAAATAATTGTTTGACAACTTGTTGTGTTTGAAGTCATAATTCAAGAAATCATCCATTTAAAGCACCTCAATTCTCATAATTTACAAACCGAAATGAAACAAAAAATCATTGTTCAAAAGCATACCTTGGAAACGCTCGCATTCACGATTAAAAAGTAGAATAACCGTATAGATTTGGTAAAAAACATTTAACACTTCTGATTAGCACATCCATCTCCTCCGTTGCAGTATGCACTACTTTTTGCGTTTGAGTCATTTCAAGGCAATTTGATCCATCTTTAAAGCAGATCGCTTCCATTTTCCAATGCATCTATTCCATCTTTTAGTGCATTCGCAGACCCTTCTAGTGCATTCACCTACAGATTACCCAGTTGAAATCACATTTAGGAGGGGCATTCTAGCACATGCTTGCTTTATCTTAGCTCATCTGATCAGTTTATTAGTGCATCTGGGTCACTTTCTGGCACATTGGTTCCATATTTTAGCGTATCTACAAAATTTTCCAGCACATTCGCCTATAGAATACCAAGTTAAAATCATCATACTTAGGGGCAGTATAGCACATCCGTGGCATATTTTGGCACATATAGTCTATTTTTTCCACATCTAAGTCAGCCTCCAACACATTGAGTCCAACTTTTAGCGCATTCATTACATTCTCCGGTGCATTTGGTATGTCTTTTATTGCATTGAACCCATTTTCTAGCACATCTTGGGTATAGTCTAGTGCATCCAGTCTGTTTAGTAGCGAATATGTGCAATATTTTAGTAAATCCAGTAAATTCAAAACCAGAGAGCTATTTTCACCATCTGTTCATCAGTTTGAACTAGAATTAAGGATCCTTGTTAGCACAGAAACATTCCTCAGTCACACTAGTTCCTTAAACATGTTGAAACTAACATTTGCATTTGAAATTCTTCAAACTAAACCAATATCTTACACCTTAAAGTGCCTAAATCATCAAACTTATCATACCTTTGATTGTTAAGCCAAGTTTCATCACCAGGATCTGTCATCCTTCATCATGAAACAAATTTGTATAATCAGATTAAACTTGGTCTCATCAATAGAATTTGTCATTCTATTTGACTTAGTTTTTATCCTTAGCACCCCTCCAAAAAGAGATCAAAGTTTAGTTAAAATCATAACACTTGTATGGCTATTCAAACAAGATTACAAAAGCAAAAACTTAAGGAAAAAGAAATTGAGACTCAGAACACCATGGTTGAACAACAACACAACAAAATACCAAATTCCACAAATTCATCAAAAATATTTTTGAAAACGATGGAGAAAAATATTTCTTAATGCTAGCTAATCAAGGTATCAAACTTCCACATGACTTTGATATTAATCAATTGAAAGGAGCACCTAAAAGACCTAAAATTGATATACAAAACACAAAACAAGTGGTTTCATTAACTCATCAAATGAAAAACCTCCAACTGCATATTCAAGACATCCAAAGAGGAACCACAAAAAGATATCTGCTGCAAGATATTTGTCCATATCCTTTTGATCAAACTGTCAACATGATTCCTTTCACCAAACATTGTGAATTTCCAAAGTATGATAAATACAATGGTAAAATGGATCTAATAGATCATGTAAGGGAATTTAGAACCATGAGCTTGGAGTTTGCACATAAAGAGAATTATTTGATGAGGTTTTTTCCATGAAGCCTAGGTGGATAATGCATGGAATGGTTCTCTAAACTTGCACCACTAATTAAAACCTTTGAAGAGTTTGTTAATAAATTCATCACCCAATACTCTTACAACATCCAACACGAGATAACAATGAAAGACCTTTGCAACTCCAAACAAGAAAAAGGGTGAATCATTCCTCATATTTTTGGAAAGATGGAGAAGATTGTTTACAAGATATTCTCGTCTCATACCTGAAAAGGAAAAGATGGAAATCTTCATTGACAATCTAAATGATGAGATGAGCTATAGACTTGAATTGCAATTTCCACCTACCTTTTAGAAAATGATTGAAAATGGAATCAAAATTGAAGAATCTTTGGTCAAGAGATGAGTCCTAAAGATCTACAATGAAGGAAACAAGTTAGCAAGTTCCTCCAACAATTATAACAACAATAATAAACCAAAGTTTTGGAAAAGAAACAAGAATTCTAGTAACAATGATGCTTCAGCTGAAACACAAAATGTGAAACCAGTATTTAACTTGACAACAACTACCACCAAAACCAATCAAAATAACAATCCAACCAGCAATCAAAATAACAACCAAAATTTCAATCAAAAACAACAATCCCAATAATGCTAAATCTAAACCACCACCATATCGAACATCCTCAAATCGAAGAAGATTCACAGCTTTGGGTTAATCATTAGAATCAACACTAAAGGATCTTCTTGCAACCAAGGTTATAACACTCCCAAAAGCAAGAGATTTGGAACCAAAAGTTAAGCCTTCATGGTGGAATGATGCACATTATTGTGACTTTCACATAAACAAAGGAGACAAGACAAATGACTGCATGCAATTGAAATATTTGATAGAAGACTTGATTGATAACAAGACAATATTTTTCAAAGGACTTCAAATGAACAATGATCATGGAGAATTCAAAAACCCTTTACCAAACTATGAAAAGGGGGAGTCCTCTTCATCAAACACCAAAGGAAAAAATGTGAACTATGTTTATGATTCTACCATTCATTATGTTGAGGTAATTGAAGATCAAACCAAGGACATTGAAATCAAGGGCCAAAAAGACAATATTATAGCTGAGAATCAAACTAAGGACATTGAAAGTAAGGGCCAAAATGACACCACAATCAATCATAAACAAAACATTGACACTATTGTAGTTGAAGATCAAACTAAGGACATCGAAAGTAAGGGCCAAAAAGACATAATTGCAGCTAGAAAGCAGATTAATGACATCACCATTGAGCATGAAAAAACCCTTATTACAACTGAAAATCATGTGCATGACATCAACACCAAATCACATCAAATTAATGACATCTTACCAATAAATCTGATCACAAATTTTTCTGCAAGTGACAATCAAAATAATGTCATTAAAATTACAGAAAAACAAGATCATAAATCTAACAACATGACCATAAGAGGAAAAGCTAAAGTAATATTGAACTGGGCTACCTCTTCTACATCCAACACAATTGCTACCCCTACAACTCAATACAACATAGTTGACCAATTGTATAAAATACTAGCTCAAATATCAATATTGGAACTCCTCAAGATTTCACTAGCTCATAAATAAATTCTAGAACAAGCTCTAGTAGCCACCACAGTACCAAATAATATGGAATTTTTCCAATTCCAAGCTATGGTGGGACACTTTACGACACCTCATTTCTTATCATTTTCTAAAAATGATGATGTATCCATCAACCATCCACATAAAATTAGGAAAGTCAACTCAATTCCTTATCCAAAAAAATTGAGAAAAAGATCCAGTTAAAAGAAAAAGGCCTGGGGGAATATTCATTTGAACAATCCTTGTGTC
Source organism: Sequoia sempervirens (assembly GCA_007258455.2). Classification (NCBI taxonomy): domain Eukaryota; kingdom Viridiplantae; phylum Streptophyta; class Pinopsida; order Cupressales; family Cupressaceae; genus Sequoia; species Sequoia sempervirens. Next base: position 278 of record VDFB02134599.1, on the reverse strand, counting down.
TTTCATAGCTGCTATCTTCTTCTAAGTCATATGGACAACCATCCACATCAAGACAAAAATCCTCGCAACCAACCACACTCTTTGATGGTAAGTTTATAAAAGTAGGCACTTTAGTGGATGAATCAGAAGACACATATGTTTAAAACTGGTTGTACAAGGATGAAGAAGCATCACAAGCATCAACTTCCAACGTTTTGATTGAACCATATGGTAAAGGTTTTACAATCCTAGAGAAGATGGGATATGATGGAAAAGGTCCTTTCGGACAAATAAAAGAG
>VDFB02134597.1:0-56820 GCA_007258455.2 Sequoia sempervirens | reverse complement strand
TGGTGTTGTTTTGACCCTACTCCTTGCCTATTTCGTTGAAATGGCAACGAACTTCTGGTGTAATTCATCGGTGGATACATGAAGTTTTCGTCGATATTCCGACGAACATCCAGGCCATCTTATGATGTCGATGATCGACGAATCTGTGCCGTTATTTTGATGTTTAATTCATCATCGGCCTTGTGACGAAAATATTTTTGTCATTTCATTACTTTTCCAACAAATATTTGTCGAACGACCGAAGAACATCCATCAAAAAATGGTGTCAAATTCAGTAGTGAATCCTCCACATTTATTTTTTTGAAATCTTTGAAGCATAAAACATCTACCCTTGTTAAAGAGAGTGCCCAATTTTAGACTTAATAAACATTGTTTTCATTTTTGCACTTTTGGACTTAATAAACACCAAATGACCTCAACATGACCTCAAATATATGAAACATGACTCTATTAACATGATTTACAAAGTAGGAACATTAACATGGAATCAAATTTCAAAACATTGCTTCATAGAGGCCTAATTATGCCAAGGTGCTCCTACACCAGTACAAGAGATGAAAAAAAGACAAGGAGCCATTAAAAACTTCTAAATATTTCACTAACTTAACCAAACCTCCAAAAGAACAGTACAAATTCCAGCACTAGGGAAAGCTCGAAAGAGAACACTAATGAAAGTGGAATTTTTTTTTTCAAGTTCCAGAAGAGTATAAATGGTTCAAAGATGTTGTGGGTGTTTGGAAAATGGTGAAGGAATGCTAGATAGGGAGGGACCCAATTAGCCTCTTTAACTGGATTCTTAAGAAAGAAAGAAACTCTAATACATTTTGGGGTTCAACCTCCAAGAAACAAGACAATGACTCCTCTAGATGTTCCCAAAACCCAAGGCTTCAAAACACAAGGTTGGTGACCCTACAAACCATTCCCATGCTTACCAAGTGATCTTTGACCATCAAACCCTTACAAGGTTTATTCATACATTCACAACTATTTTTACCTCCACATGCATTTGACTTGTAGTGACAACCTTGGTTTTTAATCCTCCAACCCCATACCTTGGGATCGCATCACCATGAAAGAACTTCATCCAACATCCTTATGAGTGCAGGTACCACCAAATAGGTATTTTTCAGATTTGTCTTCCTCGAGCAAGGGAAATTCAGGAAGAGAAGAGGAAAATGAGACATGTAGTAGGTCTAAAAGAGGGAGATCAACTAGAGGTCAAAAGATTAGAAGAAAATTTTGTAAACGCATGGAATTTTTTCTTGGTAAAGGGGGGTCATTTTTTTATGATGATGAGAGCATAGGAAACATCGAGGTTCCCTTGAGGTACAAACATCTACGGAAACAATGGGTACCCAAGGAACTTCCTCCAATAAACATTGATTTTTGTGTCAACGAGAGGATATAACCCATAGCACCATTTTCATTACATGGTTTGGGCCTATTTTGCATGGACAACATAAAGGTATGTTACAACAAAGTTACTGAATTGATGGAGTATGTCGAACCCTGTTATAGTTACAAAGATTGGATGCAACTGGTTCAACATACACGAAGTATGTGTAGGTATGCACTGTCATCAAATTATATACAACTAAAAGATAAGGATCAAAATAAAGGAGTGGCTATATACATTGACGGAAGACCAAAAGCATCAAGGAATATTGCAGGGTTTATAAATAGTACACGACCTAGGTCAACAAATAAGCAACCCAATTGCACATTTGAGGCACACAAGGGAAACCGTGTATTCGTATGTGCGATAAAATCAATAACTGCAAGATAAGAGTTGTTAATCGATTACAATTTGAATCGCACTGATACAAACATAGTTACTATGGGGGTGATATGTAATATATACCATTTTACCCAACCTCCAATTAATGACTCCAATATACCATTTTATTATTATGTTTTTTTCGTAAGTTTATTGGTTTCATTTCGGTAATGTTTTTTTTATTTTTTATTTTTGTCATAGCAGGACATTGATTGTACGAGGAAGGCTCCAACCCAAGGCACATATCGTGATGCATCTTCAATCACTTCTACCCAATAGGGTTTACCTCATTATAATTGTACAAATTAGACTCAAGCAAAATGCTTTATTATTATGTTTTTTTCATAAGTTTATAGGATTAATTTTGATAAGGTTTTAATATTCTTTTCACAGTCGGATGATCGAGGAAAGGCACCAACAGTAGAGGAGAGCATCCATAGGGAGGTGCAATCACTATTATGTGATGATGACATTGCATATTCCACAAACCCTTCGGATATGATAAGGAAGACCCAAAAAAATGCAATGAAGAAATCCTTCAGTTGTTATTCATAGTGCCTCAAATAGATGAGATAAGAGAAAGGGTTAAAATATTGACTGAGAGAGCACATAACTTGCATGTAAGCTATCATGAGATCTTTAATTATAACATAAGTTCATTCATGGTTTTATATTTTGTACTCTTTTATGTCATGAACTAAAATGTGTTGTTTTTATAGGATTTTTTGCATCCTCATGATGCTTCTAGCCATGATCAGGGTACTGCAAGTGCTGCCCAGGGAGTAGGGGTTGGTACAAGTGTCAATCCTAATCTTCCTACACATACATGACATCATCCGACCCCATCATCCATGCCTATATTGTCAATTGATATGTCAGCAACACATAACATGCAATCATCGGGTAGTGCACCCTTTGGCAGCGAACACATGCCAGAACATGCATCAAGACATGTACCTGGGGATGTAGAGGCCACTAGTACTAGTGATGTTTTAGCAACATTTCTTGGATCTTCCTATATTACTAGTACGATAAAATTGTTGTTCACATTTGTGGTAACTGAGGATTTTGTTCCCATAAAGATAGAGAAGGTCCCAGGTACTTTAAAATGTTTTAATTATTATTATATATAATCCAATTGAAATTTACTTATTGATCACTCTTTTTAGACTAATGATCCCATGATCATTTTACAGGAAATGATGTTTTTTATAAACATCTAAATGATATTACATTGGAGATCTTTGGGCCCACCATATGTACATGGTGGAATTCCCAAAATCAAGATTTAAAAGATAAGTTCATTAACCATTTAGTTGTGTTGTTTCGTAATAACACATTCAACCAAACCAAGGTCCTTAAGAAAGATGGTACATATCTAAAGTATGTGAGGGGCCAATATAGGTCACATTAGAGAACAACAAAAAGTACGAGTGTCCCCCCATGATTCTGGAGAGGGAGTGGAAGGACCTGGTGTCAGATGGAAAGGAGAAGGTTGAAAGAAAAAAGGAAAGACACCACTGGGCCAAGGAAGGTATGTGATACTATCAACAAATCAACAATGTAATTATATATTGATTACTCTTTATTTTTACATAATCTAATGTATTTCAAACTTTTCATAGGTTGCCCAACACATCGAAGGCAACAAAGGAAAGACTAGAAAAACATAGGCAACAAAAACTTGGCTTTGGTGGTTATATGAAATTAGCCGCACAAATTGTAAGTATCAATAAATGAAATATTGCATCCAAATAATAAATTGCAAAAAAAATTTGTTTTATCACACCATAGAAGCAAAATTCATGATCTTATGCAAAAATGCAGGGCTCTGAATTCAACAGAGTGCCCACAGAAGAGGACCCGAAGATTGTCTTCTAGCAAGGCTATGGAGTCGTGGCTAAATACCTAAGACTCTTGACGGGGAAAACACAAGCTTCCACTGCATCCAACAAACTGAAAATAAACTCAATGAAGTTTATTTAAAATTGAATACTTGTGCAATCCATTCAATATTAATTTCCACCATAAAGTAATTATGTGCCTATTTGTTTTAAACAAGCAAGCAATGATAATACTACACATGACATTGGAATGCAGCCTAGTGAGGGTGGAGCACAACCTGCAGATGAATTTCATGGTGTGCATCTCGGTACTGGATGTATTCATGTGCTATACAAAATGCAATATGGATTAATACAATTAAACATATTTAATTGCAATTGGTGTGTTAATTAATATAACATTTCCTGTTTCAACTTTAGAGCATGTAGAGCATGATCAGGCTAGACAAGATCAGGAACATGATGTGGCCCCATCAAGTAAAGAGGACCACTTTAATGTTATTTTAAACATATTTAATTGCAATTGGTGTATTAATTAATGTAACCTTTCATGTTTCAACTCCAAAGGATTTAGAGGGTGTTCAACATGTTGAGCATGAGGCTATAAGACAAGACCAGGAACATGATGTGGCCCCATTAAGTAAAAAGCACCACTCTAATGTTCTTTTAATTAATGAAATAATTGTAACAATAATAATAAAACATATCAATTTAACATTTTTTTGTTATTGTTGCAGACCCCCCCTTGCAGTTGCCTCCATGTCGTGAGTGCACGACTAGGCATACATTAAGATCACAAGCAGAGGGCAAAACAAATGAAGGGGGACAAATGATTTAGAAAATGATACTCCACTTCTTTTTTTAGCTGCAAAAAAGAAACAAAAAAAAAAGTGATTGTAATCATATTATGACAACCATATTTTTGATAAGATGTTAATGAATGTTAAAAACTGATATTTTTGACAACCATATTTTTGATAATATGTAAAAATTGAAAGAATGATTTTTTTTGATTGATTAAGTAGGGAAGAAAGGGCCCTAACCCAAATAGAGATTACAACATGATTAGAACAACCAAAAGTGGGAAAGAACAAAAATGAGCCCACCCACTCCCACAGACCCAGTCAAAAACTTAACCAATCCCCTTCTTCATAAACATTATAGATCTGAAATATTGATAAAAAGACCACCAGCTATCATCAGTCTTAACCATACCTAACCATCTCCAAAAACTAACAGCCTCTAACACACTGTTTCTTCTATAGGAGTAACAGTAATTAATCATATTAGTTCTACACAACGTACAAAAAGACCAACAACAACCATCAATGTTATCAATACTAATCAAACTATTCCTATTGCTAAAATAACTATCATTATAACAGTATAAAACATGGCACCAACGGCCATGGCCAAAAGCAGTAGTCTTAATCACCAAAGTATGAAAAACCATCAAAAAAATAGAAGCAACTACGCATCATCTATCATCTTCCAGGATTTGAGCAAGTCTTCAACAGTCCCATGCACTGTCGACTTCAGAGTCAGCTTCCCTAACATGTCCTTTGCATCAACCGCACCTTTTTTATTTTGCTACTTCTTAATTTTCCCACATTCTGAGACAATGGCCATCATCGCTTTCTTCATTATAGCATCCACAACAACACAGACATTCTTGACAACATCTTCCAAGTTCTGAATTCTTTGGGAGTGACCTTTAGTTTGCATACCTTTCTCCAAAGTTTTCAGCCTATCCTCGATTATGCCATTGACCAAATTCTTTAGAGCTTGAATCTTATTTTCTTCCTCCCTCTCAGAAATCTTCTTCTCTAGCTTTTTCATTTTCTCCTCCAATCTACTAAGTCTCATTTCCCCATCTTCTTTATCTTTTATTTCCTCTCTATTTTCATCAGGAATTTGATTTTCTTCTTCCTCTTCATGTATGTTCTCCTGATGAGACACCTCCCTCTCCTCTTCACCATGGTCTTCCTTGCTCTCCCCCTCTAACTCCTCATCTTCTATCGATTCACTATCCTGGCTATCGAAATCCTCCTTAGTAGAGGAGTTATTATCTTTGTTAGCTTCTTTTTCAACACCTTTTGGGGGGCTTTTGGTGTTTTCCAAACTTTGGTCATTATTCTACATATCTTTTCCTTTACAAGCTGCCATAGCAAGCCTTTTAGATGTTCGACTTCCCTGGTGTGAACCCTCTGCTTCATTATCATCAAGGATGGTGATGGATTCCACCTCTTCACCCAATTCTTTAATAAACAATATTTTCCTTTTCTTTGTTTCCATTTCCATAGCAACATCCTTCCTTTTTTCAAGGGTAACCGCCAATAAATCAATCCACATAGCAAATTTAGGGTTTTGGGTGCCTTTACCAGAGCTCTTAGGGTTTTTTTATTTCTTTTTTGAATTTTTAGGCGTAGAAGCGGGAGGGTTTTCTAGAAATTCAATTTTCACAGAGCTTTGAGGGTTAGGGCTCTCAATAGTTCTTATAATCAAATTATTTTTTGGGGACCTAGAGATCACAAATTTGCAGATGGCTCTGATAAGACCTTGATGTAACAATGGGTTAGCTCCCTAGGTAAGACTCTGACTAAGAGATGAGAACAAAAAGAAAGGTAAATTTATTTTATCCCTATGCCTAATGTGGTTTAGGATAGGGAAATGATAGCCATGGATAGATTGGTATCGACCTTCCAATGTGAAATACTTCATCACTATAAAGCAAACATTATGGTAGGGGGGAGGTAGCTTAACCCTAGAATAACCATTTTGGAAACATTCAGGCTTCTCCTTTCCTTCAAAAATTTTATCACAGTACTCATGGTACTTACCATTGCTAATCTTCACCACCCTCTCACCTTCGTAAGACAAGCCAGTTGCCTCCACAATTAGCTTAGGTTTCACTTTAAACTGGAGCCCACCTAGAGTCACCTCGCCATCCCTCCACACATTAGTGAATTTATAGCTTAATCTCTCATTATAACCCTCCATGGCTTCAAAATAATGTGTGAAACCAACCTCCTCGAATAAGCTCCACAACTCCTCATTGTTCCTGAGCAAGTCAAACTTATGTGGTTCAGTCTATTTTCTAGAGCCACCCATGTTCAGAGAATTGTAACAATTTTTACAAACTAGAATAAAATTGCTCCTATTTCTGCCTTCATCCACCACGCTCGCCACCAGAAGCTCCACACACTCAGTGTGAATAGAGACACTGTGATTGTTCATTTGATCACATGATGGCTCAGGGATCATTCTAGAATACTTTAATAAAACTTCATTACACCTATCACCTTTTTCCAAACATTCAAATTATCTGCACCTTTGCCACCCTTCCTAATAATGATGGAATATATTTCATTCCTTTTTTATTACTGCCACAACATCTCTATCTATCCCATCGTAACTCCAACCTCCGATTCCACCACATGTCTTTACCATCATTATTTAAACCTTTCCTTTCTAAGTACACCGCCCTATCAACAGGATGACCTTTCCTACGTTTGTGACCCCAAATTTCAAGATTTTGCCACATTTTAGCATTATGCTTATGAGGACCTCCATTCATCATGCCATCCTATCTTTGTGGCCCCCCACTAATCGTATTCATAACATTAGCCATAATACAATTAATCATTCCCTCCATAGCTTTCATTATTTGAATATTTCTTCCCCAATCTATCATTCGCTAAGGCTTCCCTAATATGGTTAGGCAAGCCGTCAAAGTCCCAATTTTTTAAATTTTGTTCATTCAGACCTAGATTTTCCATTGCATCTACCACTCTATTGCCTTCTCGTAGAGTGTGACAAATTTTCACATTTTGAAACCCTTGTAAGATGTTTTTTCAGTCCTCCAACATGTCTTTAATTTCCCAAGGTATATTAGCTCTACCATTTAGATAATCAATTATCAATTTTGAATCCCCTTCCACAATAATCTTATTAAAGCTTATTTCTCTTAAGAGTCTGGATCCCATCCAAACAGTCGACGCTTCAGCAAAATTGTTGGTAGCTATTCCTAGACCTTTACTGTACCCCAACAAATAAGCTCCATTCTCATCTCTGATCATTCCCCTAGTTGTTGCTTTCCTAGGGTTACCTTTCGAACAACCATAAAAATTACATTTCACCCATCCTAGATCCGGGGGAGTCCAAATTGTACTAGCTCTTACAATCTATTTTAACCAGTTAAAATTATTTGTCATGAGAAAGCTTCCATTGTGTTTTTATACTTAATTCCACCTGAGACAGTTGTTTCTTTGCCTACCTATAATTACAACTTTCCATGTTCTCCTATATTTTCCTTTTCACCATCAGGCATAACTCCTTGCTAGATTTAGCCATTTCCATAAATAGGCGGTTATTTCTTTCTTTCCACAAACCCAAAGTTAGGAAAGGAGGAATTTGGGCCCACAAATCACAAATTATATTATGAGAAAAAAGGACAAAACTCCAACCATCCACAAACAATTGGATATTAGTAAGAAAGACCCAATCCACTCTTAAAATACTTAGAAAGTAGCCCCTAACTTCTTGGGCATAAGAGCACTGGAAAAAAAAAATGTATTATAGTTTCCTCTTCTTCATTGCAGAGGATGCATGTATTAACAAGGTACCAACCTCTCTTCTTAATGTTTTCAATCATTAGGATTTTTCCATGAGTAACTGTCCACCAAAAATAGTTAATTTTTGGTATCAGGTTCTTTTTCCAAACCTTAAGCCAATCAAAAGAATCCCAGTTTAGATCTTGGTTCACCATAGCATCATAGGCAGTTTTAACTAAAAAAACTCCACTTGTTCTTGTCCAGATCCATTCATCCTATCTATTTCTTGAGAACATGTCCAGATTCCCAATCTATCCCATTAGTTGATCAAGCAACACATCCCATCCCTGTTGTTTGTTTCCTCTAAGCACAACATTATTTAGATAGTTCTTAAGGTTTTTTCATTTAGGTCTTCCACTTTCCCAATCAATATAATTAGAGACCTTTTTCCCCAATCCACTTCTCAATTCCCTCCTAATGGGATGGAAACCATTAGAAGCAGAAAGAGGGATAAGAGTCAACCAAGGATCATCCCAAAAACCAGTATTGATACCATTTCCTATCCTTCTTTTAACACCTCTATTGAGCACACCTTTGATTTTAAGAAGGTTGTTCTAGAACACCGAGCCATGAGGGAGCTCCTTCTTCCTCAGGAAATAGCCTCTTTATTATTAAGGTATTTAGCTCTGAGAATAGTATCCCAATCCTTTTCATTCTCCAATAGGTACCAACTCATCTTGGCCACTAGAGCTTTGTTGAACGGTTTAAGTCTTCTTATGCCTAGGCCTCCTTTTTTGGAATACAAACCTTCTCCCATTTTACAAGGGCCATTCTTTTCTTTTCCTCCACCCCAAACCATAAAAATATCCTTTGAATTGTTTCAATTCTCTCGGCAATACAGACCACAATGTTAAACATCAAAAGATAATATATAGGGATATTTTGAAGAGAGGATTTTAAAAGCTGGATTTTTCCAGCTAAACTTAACAATTTTCCTTTCCACCCAGCTAACTTTCTCTAGACTTTTTCCACAATGTAATTCTAGTAATTTCTATTTGGCTTTCAAGAAAAAAGAGGAAGGCCTAGATAGGTAGCAGGGAGATCAACTTCCTAGCAGCCAAAAATTCTTATCACTTTTTCCTTCACCTACATGTTAGTATTGAAGAAGTATATTTTACTTTTTTGGTAATTTATACACTACCCAAACAAATCAACATACTTTTCCAGGATAATTTTCCATTTTTTAGCCTCAACAACCGACGCTTCTCCCAAGAGAATGGTATCATCAACAAATTTTTGATGAGAGGCCGGGGGAAGCGAAGAAGCAGCACAAAATCCTTTCAAGGATCTCACATTAAGCTATTTTTGAATATTTTGACCAAGAGATTCAACCACAATAACAAAAAGATAGGGAAGAAAGAGGATCTACCTACCTAACCCCTCTTCCAGTAGAGAAATAACATGTCCAAAACCATTAACCAGAATAGAATATTTCATAGTAGTTACAAAGGCTTTTATCACATTAAGGAATTTACCTTTAAAGCCATATTTTTCTAAAATAGCAAATAAAAAATTCCAAGTTACTCTATCATATGCTTTTGATATATCAAGTTTCAAAACCATACTTAGCTTTTTTCTATAATCCATTGAGTGCATAATCTCATGAGTATAAATGGTTGCATCCAAAATTTGTCTTCCTTGAACAAAACCCTTTTGGTTAATACAAATCATTTTCCCTAAAACCTGTTTCAACTTATTAACAATATTTTTTTAGCAGATTTTATACACAGTATTGCATAAACTTATCACCCTATAATCATTCATAGAAGCCACTTCAGTAGAATTGGGGATCAAGGCTAGAAAGTTTGCATTCATTTGATTCAACATTTTTTCTGATATAAAGAAATATTTAGCAGCCATTAAAAGGTCTACTGACACAATCTCCCAATACACTTGGAAGAAGCTAGGAAGGAAACCATTTGGACCTGGGGCCTTGTAAGCACCAAAGGAGAAAACAACCATCCTAACCTCTTGCATAGTTATACTCTTAGTTAGAGCTTCAAGGTCTTCCTTAGTAACAACATTAGGGATCACCTATAAAAACTCCTCCAGGTCAACATTATTACTCCTAGGAGCTTCCTGGTAGGTAGAGAATAAGGAAACAGACTCCCTGGCAATTTCCTCCTCCCCCTCAAGAATAGTTCCATTAGAGGTGACAAGAGATCTGATTTTGTTTCTTCCTCTATGCCTCATAGTAGATTGATGGAAAAAATTTGTATTTCTATCTCCTTCCTTAAGCCACTGGATCCTTGATTTTTGCTCCCAAAAAATTTCCTCCTTACTTATTTTATGCCATTGAGCTCTTAGGTCTCTTTCTATTATACGTAACTCCTCCTCACAATTACCAACTTCCATTTGATCTTGTACCTCCTTAAGTTTCATAATTAGCTTTGTCTTAGTTTTAAAGATATTTCCAAAAGTATACTTATTCCACCCCTTAACCTTGTCTTTTATTCTTTTTAAATTCTACATTACTCTATACATAGGGGTGTCAACACAAGGAGCATTCCAGGATTCCTCCACTAGAGATCTAAAATCCTGGTGAAGGGACTACATGATTTCATATCTGAAAGGATAAGGTTTTTTCACCCTCCTATCCTCCCATCTGAGAAGAAGAGCACTATGGTCAGAGCCAGTTCTCAGAAGAGTAGTGAGAGAAATATTTTGAAGCACACTCCAATTAGTGGAAATCAGGAATTTGTCTAGTTTTACTTGGATGAGATGGTTACCCTGTCTTCTATTGGTCCACGTAAAATGGAAGCCCATAAGGGTAATATCAATAAAACCAATAGAGTCAATGAAACTTGAAAGACCCATCATACTTTCCGATAAACATGTCAAGCCACCTTTCTTTTCCAAGGGAAATAGCGAAGAATTGAAATCTCATCCCAGCATCCAAAGCTCATTCTTGTTATTATTTATAATATCACTCAACGTATTCCACAATCCAGTCTATTCAGCCTAGAATTCGGACCATAAATATTCCCCAAGTTCCACTTAATGGAGGTATCTCCATCATCAATGCAAACCAACAGGTTGTTCTTATTTTTAAAAATAAGTTTCCCTTTAAACCGAGAGGACATCCAATAGGTAGCAATCCCTCCAGAGGCTCCACCAACATCATTGACTTCAAAACCCGCTCCCAGCCAAAGCCAATTCAAAGTTTTTTCAAAAGTTTCCTTCTTTATTTTCGTTTCTTGAATTAGGAAGATATCAAGCTTCACTTCAGTTAAACACATCTTCAGCACATGCTTCTTATACTAGTCATTAAGACCCCTCACATTCCAAGAAAGAATCTTCATAACTACACAAAACCAAAAAGTAGGATTAGTCAGAAACTACTCTAGGAGGGGGTAACCCCTCTACTTTCTTTTATGTTTGTTCCCTGCCAATGAGTCCAAGGTTCATTGCTTCCCTACCGCCACATATTTTGTTGTTACTTTAATTCTTGCATCTTTTAGTAATGGTATACCAACTTTATTGTTTCCTCCCACATCTGGTTTCTTTTTCTTTCATGATTTAGTTTTTATCTAGTCTTTATCATCATTATTTTGAGACGTTGGCTCCTCCCCTAATATTGAATCCTCTTGTTCGTGGGTTGGTGTCTCAATCTATCCTTTGTGGCTTATTATTTCCCCTTCCTCTTGAGCTTCATTTTGTTGTTCATCTTGCAATATAGGAGGTGAAACTAAACCCTTATTTTTCTTTTCTTTGACAAATTTCCCAGAAGGGGGTGTGAAAGGTTGAACCTTAGCAGCATTAGAGAGATGCTTTCCAGATTGATTTCAGGAGCAACATCCTTTACTAGGGAAGAAGATGACTCTGTAATAAAAAAAATTCCAAAGCTTGGTATTTCAGAGTCATTTGATCCCTCTGTCAGCGCTAACTTCTTCATCAGTTCAATCTCTTGGACATCCTTTTGGGGAATTTTAAGCACTAGAGGGGCTATCTTACAGGCATCCTGCAAGTGCCCGACTTTATTACATCCTTGAAAAAAAACTATGGCTCTTTCATATTCGAGAGGTTGAATCCATTTACCAAACTTATATTTTAGGGTAATGGAAGTGGGTAAAATAGCGTTAACTTCAACATTAACACAAATTCTAGCATAAAGCAGCCTTTCTTTACGAATCGTTACATTATCAATAGTAACTAAGGTCCCCAATGAATCAGCAATCCCCTTGAATATCTTTTGATGCCAAAACTCTAGAGGCAAACCAGGGAGCCTAACCCAAGTTGAGGAAACTTTCCCCAAGTCAACAGAGGCATCAAACCCTAGTTTCCACTTGCATAAGGATAAAATGTTTGTATAACCATTATCAAAGGCCCACGATCCACTCGTAAGGACCTTTAGCATGTCCTCAAGAATAAAAAAAGTGAATAAAATCAAAGCCTTTGGCATAGCACTAATAGAAACACTACCCTTGAGTTTCCAAGTGTTAGAGGCCCATTTTCATACCTGGTCAATGTTGGGTCATCCAACAAAGAATTTTCCCACCAAGGATAGCTTTAACCTTTCCATGGCATCATTCAAAATATCATCTAGGATTTCCACTTCATCCCCTTCCACTGTACAAAAAGCAATCATGGACTTCTGAGGAGTCCTTGACGAGGTTTGACCTCCCACAAGTTTTTCCACAAAAGAGGCCTTCTAGGCATCTAGGCCAACGCGAGACTTCCCATCAAGGGACAAAACTGGGCTTTTCACACCCCCCGAACTCCCGGGCACCAAAATATTCTCAGATCACTTAGGAGTCCTTTCACATGAAGAAGCAACAATATTCTGGCATACAGCAGACTGCTTCAATGGGGGAGCCACCATGGGCCCCCACCAGGCTGATACATTGAGATGCAGAGTGGCAGAAATTCAAACTTGTAGAGCATGCCTTCTAATACTAAGAAAATAAGAAAATTTATACAATATTCTATTAAAGAATGAATGTTATATGTTAATGAATGAATGTGAATATGTTAATGAATGAATGTTATATGTTATTAATGGATGAATGAATGATTAATGTTATATGATTAGGTATGGGGAATTGACAGTGATGTGAGGGGGAGGGGCCAAATGAGCTTCCATCATCACATGGTTGGCCTTGTTAAGTAGAGAATATTAAATATTCTCGAAACAAAGAGAGCTCAATAAGGTAATGCACTTTTCAATATTTCATTATGTTGCACTTTTAAGCTTATGCGATTTTCATTAGTTCTCTTTGCTTCAATATGTTACCCTTTGTACTTATTTTACTTTTTAACACATCTCATATGTTACCCTGGATGATAGCTTTTGTAGGGGAAGCTATCCACAGATGGATCTTCGTGTCTGGGGATATAGAGTTTGGATTAGACAAACTTGGGATGTACTCATGTAGTGTAGAAAAAAAAGAGAAGATCCCAACCATTTCAACACAAGAATTGGCTTGAGACTGGTACGTGGTTGAACTAGGTCTAGGTATGAGGGGTCTAGGAGAGAGCCTTGTAACATAGTTGGTATTATTTCTATTTGAACTCAATTGTAATTGGAAATCATTAGTTTTGGATTTAATTTCTATTTGAACTCATTAGTTGTGGATTTAATTTCTATTTGAACTCAAATGTAATCAGGTGGGCTTCATACATTGTGGGAACAATACTTGTTTTGATTCATGAGCTTGGTGTGCAATTCAATGATGGCATCAACATACTTGTATGTTGTCTTTACACTAACTTTTACCTATAAAATGTTAAGAACATATTTTACTTTATTCCACTATGAGAGAAGACATTGAAGAAGAGTATCATAGCAAAACACTCAATCATCAGGGAACTTCAGTCCCAAACAGAATCAGGAGAAGATCAAATACACAAAACTTCAACAATTCACTTTCATTCACCAAAAATCCATCAATTCCTCTTGAAACCATAAGGCTATCAAACATCACAAACACCAAATTAGTATTTCAAACCCTTTATCAAATTCCAATTCAACTTATCCACCATCAAAAAATTTGTAACAATCAATAACCAGATTTGAATCACTAAAATCAGTTCCATACTCTCTACAAGTACCAATCCACTCATCTTAGCAACTTACTTTACAAGGCTAATTAACAAAATCCAATCATCACTTACTCAAACAGCTTGAACAACATGTTCTTGACACAAATACTTACTCACCAATCATTGACCCATCAGACTTGCCCTTGGTTTGCAATCTATATGCCTTTTTCCACATAGGATTCACCTTGCTCAATACATCAAGTCCTTCAACCTGCCTTCAAGCCTCTATCAAACACTTAGGTCTCATTTGTAACATCAATAAAGCAACATTAGATCATAATTCAAACATTTGTTTTATCATAATATTAGGTTCTACATTCAAATTACCATTTTGCACAAAGAAACCAAGCTTGCCCCAATCAACAATTCCAAACAGTTAATCTTCTAAACTCCTTCCAAGCATTTAGGCACCTTTACTAATTACATTTAGACAGGTTCCCATCATAAAACATCCATTCTTTCACTTGTTTGACAATTCACATCTTATGAGCAATCTACACACCAATCTACTAGTAGGACAGCAAACCCATGTATGGGTGGCATCATTCCAAATTCAAAGCATGTCCACAAACTTCACACACATTTAGAGACCCATTCCCGCTATCTTTAACATGCCACAATCCCAAACTTCAATGTTAGGAACAATCATCAATAAAGCTAACTATTCATTGCCAAAAGAGCCCTTATTAGGCCATATATACAAAGAAAGTTGTCTTGAAATGCCTCCAATACACAAAAGAACTTGAAACAGTCTTGCATCACGCCTCAAAACTGGAGATTCAATTAATTTTAGGGGAAAAAAGGCTTCACTTAACCATGTTAGGGAGGGAAGATGTTTGAATGAATAATTTAAAAAAAAAACTGCAGGGTTTTGTTGCAATTTTGACGCACATAGCCTGACGAACCACAAAAATTTGCAACAAGGTTGTTGTACATGCGACATAGTTTTCATCATAATGGCAACGACAGTTTGCTCCCCCTCGTCAAAAAATGGATGAATGTTTGGTGTTTTTTCACCAATATAACTCTCATTGATGTGGCATGGAGTGTCGGGAGAACCTTTCAAACTTACATCGATAGCTTCTTGTTTTGCCGATATGATTCTCTGTACCTGATCGGTGAGACATGTTGAACTTCCTATCGATGGTAATTCACTGATAAGACATAATTGCTCAGTATGACTTGTTCGCTTCACTCTGATGATGCTTGTATTTTCGATGAGTAATTTACTTTGTATCATCAATGTGAGAGGATAAATGTCTCACCGATAAATGGGTGTTATGTAACATTTTGTGATTTTTTGCGTTGATAGATGGATGAAGTTATGTTGATTTTGCGATGGACACCACCAACATTTTTTGAGGCACTGACCAATGATGTTGGGTCATGGTTTCGACGTATAGATGAACGAACTTACATTTATTTTGTGACAGACACCACCAACATTTTTTGGCGCTGACCAACGATGTTGGATCATGGTTTTGACATATAAAAATTGATTGTTAAAGTGACAAAAATCCAGCGACGAAATTTAAATTAGTGTTACATCAATAAGTCAAAAATATTTTGTTGATATGTCACCAAACATTTGTCAGAATTTGTAGTCAAATACAGTAGTGTTGGCTTTAAAAAATGATCTTTCTTAAAGATTTTTCTCAAATCTCGTTTTTGAAAGATTTTTTTTTGTGCAGAGGCTGTGAGTTTTGACGCAGAGTTCATTGGCTTTGGGGCGCAAAATTGATGGAAGGAGACAACACAAACGTTGACTTTGAGGCAATGAGGAGGAGGGAACGGGTTTCACCTACTCCCAAAGCCAACTCTAATTTCCCTGGCTTGCAGTGAATTGACTACACTAAAAAGAAAATAGGAAATTTTTCAAGTATTTGTTAATAGATCTACTTAATAATTGGTATTTAATTAATTTTTACAATAGTATTGGCTAAGAAATCTTCCCCATTTTAAGTTGTTGATTGATTCTATATTTTTCTTATCCAATTTGCTTCTTGGTTCCAAGGTTGTTTTCTTAAATTGGATACATGTTGCTTCCCCTAGAAAAATACAAGGTTTTTAAAATTGTCAACTTCTAATTCTATCAAATGCCTTGTTTTCATTCTACTCATCAAGCTACTATAGGAATATCCCCAAAATTGCCACTCTTTTATGTGTTGTGCAACATGTTTGCATATTGGATAGATTTTGGAAGGAATTAATAGGATTTATAATTCAAGAGAGAAGAAAGAGTTTAACTTAGATTTCATTATTTTTGCCCCAGGAGATGAACAAATGACTGACTGCTATTTCCAAGGGACATCTCGTGTTGACATATTGGAGATGGATGCACAAAAATGTTTGTCTCACTCATCATATGGACCTAAAAATGTTCCAACAAACAGGAGTAAAAAAAACCCCAACTCAAGGTAAAGAACAGTTATGCAAAAGTAGGCCAAATCTCTTATTGTTAAGGCATGTAGAAGGCAAAATGCTCTAGCGTTATGATACTTTTATAATTCTCAAGTTATCTAGGATGGCAAGTTCATTCAACTTGCACATAACAGGGCATCCCTAAAAAGGATGAGTACGAGGTCGTCCATGTTAATCTCATGGTAGGTGCCCACAAACAAAAGCCTCATATGGATCTCAATGTACGTTGTTTTTCCCCCAAAGGTTTATATGTGATTCCAATAGCATTTATTATTCTTGGAGATTGACATTTTCTTTTGACATTGTGGTTTTATTTGTTCTTTTGATCTGAGCAGCCCTTTGGATAGACACATGCACTTCAAGATGGAGATCTAACCTTATTCAGTAAGGATGTTTGCAGTTTTATTTTTTTTGTTGGTTGTCATTGATTTTCTTGGAGTATCCATTTTATTTTATGAAATAAGACTAAAATCTGGGACTCCTTGTTGAATTTGAGATCTTTGGCTCTAACGTACGAACACATTTTGTGATTAGGTCTTTTGGTAAAATCTTCATTACAATTTGAGCATCACCCATTTCTCGAGTTTAACTTGTAGTCTACTTACATTTTACTTTAGTTTCAATTGCTTCTTCAAAGTGAAAATTTTCCATTAGGGTCAATCTTCTTTGTATGAAAGAGTATTTAATTTTGTTTGGGTTTAAAATTAGGAGTTTAGAATGGTATTTCTTTGCTGACTTATATTTTTATAGAATGAATTGTTTATGGATTTTTGATCTTGATTTTTGGGAATCAAACTTCATAATTTTTTTTCATATTGTGTATAGCTTTTGGTTTTGATTACATAAGTTTTTTCTCTTCTTTTGATTTATTCTTTTTGAAGATGGATCATAAAATTTGATCCGAAAAATAGTAGAAGAAAATTTGCACAATCAAATAAAAAAACACTTCATACTAATTATAGTATCTCCTCCTGAACTGATGAACCAATTCATTTGAACAAATATGAGGTTAATCATACTCTATTTTTGTAATCCATACTAGAGGTTGTAACTTGGTGGCTCTCAGTGCTTAAATTGATAGTTGTCTTCAGGGAAAATTGAGGTGATTTTTTGCTGAAGATTTAGGAAATAGTTCAAATGACCCATTTAATTGGGTGTAATTGGATCATTGTATGTTATAATTTTTTTATGATTTGGGAAATATGATTATTTTCAGTTCAAAGAGTAGAAATGAAAGTTAATATATGACTCAAATTTTGTTGGGATATCTTATTCACTTATTTTGTTTGTGGATCTACATAGGAAATGAGCTATGACTTTGATTATGATCATTATCATAGGTATATAAATGTTATATCTACTTGTTCGTGATGATGCATTCTAAAATTTATTTGGCATGCTTTTATCTCAAATTCTTTGTTGCTTTTTTTTCTTTAAACTACTACTTTTATTTTTTATTTTTTGTAGTTTTGTTCAAGGAAGATTGCCACATGAGAACCTTAAATAGGATCCAATTCTGAAGAGCTTGTTATTAATCATGCCTCAACAAAAAATTGTAAGTTTATACAGCTCAAAATATTTGGATTCTTAAAATTTGAAACAAAATTTAAATTCTTGGTTCTTGAGAATCCATAGAATTGTTTGAAATTTGAAAGCATACTACTCAATCTTTTATATTGTGAGAAAACTATTTACAAATGGTGACAAAGTTCATGCTGCAAAAGTGTTAAGAAAACTTGGGTTGGAAGATTGTTTTGAAGGTGTGACCTATTCTTTGATACACTCAATTCTCATCCAAAAATTGTTGAAATTAGTAACACATGGGACATACCTATTCTTTGAAAATTCTCAAAAGAGGCTACAAAGCATGCTCTCCTCCTTGCAAATGTGTATCCCAAAAGAACAATATGTGTCTATGGGCCTGTTGATTAGTTTACTTCTAGTTTATGTTTTCATTTTAGCATCTTTCCTAAGTTTATTAAGTTTGTTGTTTTACCTTGCAAATTTTCTTTGATGACAGTCCTAGAAATATATTAACAGGAAAACATGTTGGCTTGCATATTGTTTTGGTAGGATTCTTTGACATGAACTTGATAAATTATTAAAAAATAATAATTATTTTTCTTTTATTCAATTATATAAATTTGATGTGGTTGTTGGATGCCTTAATAGGTTGGCACTCTATTTTGGACAAGGGAGTAGACTTCACACTTGAAAACATTCATAATATAAAGAAATCCTTGGTTGAGATTTGAGAGGAAAATGAGAACTTTGAAAATGTCTTAGGAAGAGTAGTTGCTATTGAAACTATTGTAAATGCATAAATATCCCATTGTAGAGAATTGATCACTGTCATTTAGGGTTTTTTGTCTTCTTATTAGAGGACCACCTTCCTCATTTCTATGATCTTGAATTGTATAAAATATTTTGGGGATGACAACCCTTCCATGTAGTATATATTTTTACATTCAATCTATGTAAAATTGGTGTTATCAATAGATAAACTTTTCATGTATGAAATTTTATCCTCTTAAAGAATAGATCAAATGCCCTTCTCCCTCTCTACTTTATGTTCTCCCCAAAGAATCTTACTACATGGTGGCCAAAGATTTTGTTATTTAATAAAATAGAATTCTTTAAAAGTTTTGATATGGTTGGAGTGCTCTTCCTAACATAAGATAGTTCATAGTGCTATTAATAAAAACAAAGAATGCACTTGATATTATCAGATAGTTTGTAGTGTTATTACTAAAAATAAAGTATGCACTTGAAATTGTGCAACTACTAAATGAAAACAAGTAAAAAACAAAATAAGTGCCACATCAAGTAAACAAAGATATATGCCAAAATAAAATTCCATAGCATAAAGAAGAAAGAACATAGGTAATAAAGGAAAAATAAAAGACTCCCTATCAATTATTTCCTTATGACAAGTCTTTGTTTTGTATGAACCATGAATCCAAAAAACTTGTAATTTCAACCTATCCTAAGCCATAATCATCCATCAAATGAGTACAAACATGTGTTTCTTGTTTTAGTGCTTATACATTTAAAATTATTCAAATCATGGACACATCAAAGGATTTCAATGGTATTAGGCGAATATTTTGTGGAATTAAAACTAACCAAATTCAGCTGAGGGGTGATTGCAACCAATTGGTTTGTTACATTTAAAGGGTTTTACAATAGCATGTAGGTTGCAAGTCTTATAAAACTTAGTGTTTTCCAACCTCCAATTATACATAGATGGCATGATTGTAATGAAAACATTTTGTTATCTAGAGAGTATGAATGCAATGAAAGAAACCTTCATAATTTACATCTATTGCTTAGAGTAATAGTTCTATTTCAATTTCCTCATATGATGGAAAAAATGCATAAAATAATTAGAGATTGGAAAACATATTGGGTTGTGAGTGATTGCATTTTTCTTGTTTTGAGCTCAAGGGTGGAGAGATTGGGGAGGATTTGTTGGTGGGGGATACATAAAACTAATCAAATTGACTTGAGGGGTGACTAACCAATTCAATTGTTACGTGTAGAGGGTTTTACAATAGTATGTGGGTTGCAGGTTTCGTAACACCTAGTGTTTTCCAACATGCATTTATAGTAATGAAAACCTTTTCTTAATTAGAGAGTACAAATGTAATGAAACAAACCTTAAAAGTAAACCTCTTTTTCTTTTGATGATAAAATATTCTTTTTATCTTTTACTTCCTTTTCTAAGTGGTTAATTTTATCCTTCAATTGTTTTGGTAGAGTTTCAACACTTACAACTATTGCAAATATAATCTCAGGTTGGAAAACACAATGGGTTGTGAGTAATATGATTGTACTTGTTCTAAGCTAAAGGGTGAAGAGATTGGGGAGGAGTTGTAGGTGGGGGATACATAAAACTAACCAAATTAACATGAGAGGTGAGTAACCAATTAATTTGTTATGTGTAGAGGGTTTGCAACAATATGTGGGTTGTAGGTTCATAACACCCTATGTTTTCCTGGAACCTACAATTATTGTAATGAAAACCTTTTCTTATTTATATAGTACGAATGTAATGAAAGACACCTTCAAAAGTGAAATGAAGAAAGTGAAATGCCATTTTTATTATACCAAATAGTTGTTCTAAAATTTTAAGGTGGACTTCATTACATTGTTGGTGTGTACAAATCAAAAAAAAAATCATAAGGAAATATCTGACAAGGGACAGTGTGTTTTCCAACATTTCAATAATGTGAGCATTTTTCATAAGGAAATAATTGACAAGGGACAATGTGTTTTCCAACACTGGAAATAATGTGAGCATTTTTCATAAGGAAATAATTGACAAGGGACAATGTGTTTTCCAACACTACAAATAATGTGAGCATTTTTTTGTTCAAATCAAATGAAGAAAGTGAAATATGCCATTTTTACTATACCAAATAGTTATTCTAAGATTTTAGGGTGGAATTCATTACAATGTTGGTGTGTACAAATCAAGGAAATATCTGACAAGGGACAGTATGTTTTCTAACACTACAATACTGTGAGCATTTTTCATAAGCAAATAATTGACAGGGGGCAGTGTGTTTTCCAACATTGCAATAATGTGAGCATTTTTCATAAGGAAATAATTGACAAGGGACAATGTGTTTTCCAACACTGTAAATAATGTGAGCATTTTTTTGTTCTAATCAAATGAAGAAACTAAAATGCCATTTTTACTATACCAAATAGTTGTTCTAAAATTTTAAGGTGGATTTTATTACATTGTTGATGTGTACTAATAAAAAAAAATCATAAGGAAATATCTAACAAGGGACAGTGTGTTTTACAACACTACAATAATGTTACATTTTTCATAAGGAAATAATTGACAGGGGATAGTGTGTTTTCCAACACTGGAAATAATGTGAGCATTTTTCAAAAGGAAATAATTGACAAGGGACAATGTGTTTTCCAACACTGTAAATAATGTGAGCATTTTTTTGTTCCAATCAAATGAAGAAAGTAAAATGCCATTTTTACTGTACCAAATAATTGTTCTAACATTTTAAGGTGGACTTCATTACATTGTTGGTGTGTACAAATAAAAACAAATCACAAGGAAATATCTAACAAGGGACAATGTGTTTTCCAACACTACAATAATGTGAGCATTTTTCATAAGGAAATAATTAGAGAGGGAACAACATGTTTTAGAACACTAAAAATAATGTGAGCATTTTTCACAAGAACATAATTGACAAGGGATAGTTTGTTTTTCAACACTACAAATAATGTGAGCATTTTTTTGTTCCAATCAAATGAAGAAAGTGAAATACCACTTTTATTGTACCAAATAGTTGTTCTAAAATTTTAAGGTGGACTTCATTACATTGTTGGTGTGTATGAATCAAAAAAATTCATAAGGAAATATCTGACAAGGGATGGTGTGTTTTCCAACACTATAATAATGTGAGCATTTTTTATAAGGAAATAATTGACAAGTGACAGTGTGTTTTCCAACACTAGGAATAATGTGAATGGTAGGGTGGGAGGGATAGAAGGAGCCAAAATGGACTTAGTATGAGGAGAAGATGTGTTGGTGGATTGTGGGACATAGGGACCCAAAAACACTTGAATCAACAAAACTGCATCTCAATCATCAAATAAATCAACATTGGAATATCAAACATGTATTGAATCTATAACATTATATTAAAGAATATTATTAGCATCACAAGGAGGAGCATCAACAACAATTGATCAACACATTCTCATTTGTATCATCTAGTAAAAATTCCATAATTGGAGTATAACAAGCATCAAACACCTCCCCAGTAACTAGCTCAAACAAGGGATTTGTGACACATGAAACATGTTTGGACATTTTTTAAATTAAGTGGGAAGAACCATGAGTATAATGACTGCAAGAAGAACATGGGTGTAAGTAAAAACTAGAAATTTTAATGATCCTACAAGACAAAATTAATTGAACACACAAAAATATGCAAACATTAGAGACACACAATGTTCTTAATATCTTTGTAATGCCACTTCATGGGGGAAACCTTCTAATCATATACTCCAGTTAAAAATATCCAAGATGTCTTATATTTGAGAAATTGTTACAATTTATAGAGCATTTCCAAAGGAAAATCCTACCATCCCATTCATGTGGGATAATTACTTTATTCTAACTAACTAGTGAGATGAATTACAAAGAATATACATCTATCTTTATTCAATATTACATGTGGAAAACTAATAAAACATATATGTCATACTACTTTTAACTGCCATATAGCAAAGCGAAGTCCATAAAATTAACTCCCCCTTCAAAAAAAATCCTTAAATCTTGAATTGGAAATATGGAGAGAATTTTGACAGGTTCCCATAAGGAATCTTGAGGTTGCGAACCATTCCATTAGACCAAGAAATCCTCAAAAGAATGAGTTCAAAAGTGTCTGGTACATTTTTGTAGACCTTGAGTTCTAAAATATAGGTCTCTCCTCATCTAATGCAAGAAGCTTGGTTGGAATACAAATACTAGTCCCAATCACTTTCTTGAGACAAGAGACATGGAAAGTTGGGTGCATTTTCGAAGAATGTGGGAGTGCCAACCTAAAGCCACCTCACCAATGCATTGGAACACTTAATAAGGACCATAAAATTCGGGACCCAATTTATGACCTCACTCATTCCGTAATGAAAGGTTTGTATAGGGATGGAAACATAAATTTCATTTTCTACCTATAATCCAACTAAAACTTGAGTTCTCTAATCAACTCTCTCTACCTACCTCTCCCTCTATTCCTTCAACCTTACCTCTCTCTACCTACCTCCCCTATCTCCCTCCTTCCCTCTCTCTCTCTCTCTCCCTCCTTCCACACCAACCTTTGTCCCTACTTTCATCTCTCACTCTCTCTATACATACATGTCCCACCCTACTTCTCTGTCTCACTCTCTTTTTTTGTGTACAACCTCTCTCCAATCTCTCTCCCTCCCTCTCGATCTCTCTATACCTACATGTCCCACCTTACTTCTCTCTCCCTCTCTCACACACACACAACCTCTCTCCACCTACCCCTCTCTCCCTCCCTACTTCCCTCACACTCTATATACCTACAACCACACTTAGATGGTGAAGGTAGTGATCATTGAGTAGAGTGATAAATTTAGTATTTACTTAGGGAAATAAATAACTTTTCATAACTGACAAGGGACAGTGTGTTTTCCAACACTATAAATAATGTGAGCATATTTTTGTTCCAATTAGATAAAGAAAGTGAAATTCCATATGGAGAAAATTTATGTAGGTTGATAAATGCTTCTTATATCATGCTATATGAATTTTTGCAACCAAAGAAAGTGAGAGATGATGCTATAAGTGGAGTTGAACAAATCAAGTCAAAGATTCTTGAACTTAAGAATTCCATGGAACAAATACAATTGGAATTAGATGATAAGGAAAAGGAAAAATCAGATCTTAGTGCAAAAAGAGAGAATCAATTGGGTGAAGACATGAAAGTCTTATTTGAAAAGGTAGACAATTCTTTTAAAGAACTCATTAAAAGAAAAATTTGTATTTTGTAGTCATAAAGATACTCTCAAAGCTGAGAAAAAACCAGCTACAAAGCTACATAAAAGTATTTACATTTCAATGCTTTGCATTTATTAGAAAAATGAACTAGCACGTAATGGTATACACAAGAGAGAGGTGTTGAATGACAATGCTTAGGACCTTTCTTATTCACATGAGGAAGTAGGATGATCAATTGAGATTCTAAAAGAATGGTAGGGCATGCTTAGGGAGGTCACCATGATGTGTATAGGATCATTGGTTATGTTTGGATGAAATTAAATAAGGTTGGTTACTTGATAAGGGCTTGCAAGAAATATAAATTATTTTCAAAATGAAATGGTACCAAAGGGGTAGTAAGTAAAGAAGGTGGAGCAATGAAATAGTGAGGATTTATGTCAATAAGGGGTGGCTTGTTTATGGTAAAAATTTTGTTTTAATTTCCTCATATGATGAAAAAACAAATGAAGAGTATAATTGTAGGTTGAAAAAACATAGTGGGTTTTGAGTTATATGATTGTGCTTGTTCTAAGCTCAAGGGTGGATATCTTGAGGAGGACTTGTAGGTGAGGGATACACAAAACTAATCAAATTGACCTGAGGGGTGACTAACCAATTAGGTTGTTACTTGTAGAGGGTTTTACAACAATATGTGGGTTGCAAGTTTCATAACACATAGTATTCTCCAACCTGTAA
Source organism: Sequoia sempervirens (assembly GCA_007258455.2). Classification (NCBI taxonomy): domain Eukaryota; kingdom Viridiplantae; phylum Streptophyta; class Pinopsida; order Cupressales; family Cupressaceae; genus Sequoia; species Sequoia sempervirens. The sequence continues at coordinate 31,884 of VDFB02134597.1, read as the reverse complement.
TTTTATAAAATAATAAGAATGTAATGAAAAACCTTTTGTTATTTACAAAGTAGGAATGTGATGACATTCACCTTGAAAATTCATAACAAGTCTTAGAGTAAGCATTGTGTTTAAATTTCTTCATATGTTTGAAAAATAAATACATTTTGATAAGGAAATAACTAATAGGGGACAGTGTGTTTTCCAACACTATAAATAATGTGAGCATTTTTTTGTTCCAATCAAATTTGAAGAAAGTGAAATGCCATTTTTACTATACTGAATAGTTGTTCTAAAATTTTAAGGTTGACTTCATTACATTGTTGGTGTGTATGAATCAAAAACTTTTCATAAGGAAATATCTAACAAGGGACAGTGTGTTTTCCAACATTGCAATAATGTGAGCATTTTTCATAAGGAAATAATTGATAGGGGACAATGTGTTTTCCAACATTGGAAATAATGTGATCATTTTTCATAAGGAAATAATTGACAAGGGATAGTGTGTTTTCCAACACTGTAAATAATGTGAGCATTTTTTGTTCCAATTAAATGAAGAAAGTGAAATGCCATTTTTATTGTAGCAAATAGTTGTTCTAAAATTTCAAGGTGGACTTCATTACATTGTTGGAATTAAAAAAAAATCATAAGGAAATATCTGATAAGTGAGTTGTTTTCCAACACTACAATAATGTTAGCATTTTTCATAAGGAAATAATTGACAAGGGACAGTGTGTTGTCCAACACTAGAAATAGTGTGAGCATTTTTTATAAGGAAATAATTGACAAGGGACAATGTGTTTTCCAAAACTATAAATAATGTGAGCATTTTTTTGTTCCAATCAAATTTGAAGAAAGTGAAATGCCATTTTTACTATACTGAATAGTTCTAAAATTTTAAGGTGGACTTCATTACATTGTTGGTGTATAGGAATAAAAAAAAATCATAAGGAAATATCTAACAAGGGGCAATGTGTTTTCCAACACTACAGTAATGTGAGCATTTTTCATAAGGAAATAATTGATAGGGGATAGTGTGTTTTCCAACACTGGAAATAATGTGAGCATTTTTCATAAGGAAATAATTGACAAGGGACAATGTGTTTTCCAACACTGTAAATAATGTGAGCATTTTTTTGTTCCAATCAAATGAAGAAAGTGAAATGCCATTTTTATTGAACCAAATAGTTTTAAAATTTTAAGTGGGCTTCATTACATTGTTGGTGTATACGAATCAAAAAAAAAAATCATGAGGAAATATCCTACAAGTGACTATTTTTTTCCAACACTGCAATAATGTGAGCATTTTTCATAAGGAAATAATTGACAAGAGACAATGTGTTTTCCAACACTGCAATAATGTGACCATTTTTCATAAGGAAATAATTGACAGGGGACGCTGTGTTTTCCAACACTGGAAATAATGTGAGCATTTTTTATAAGGAAATAATTGACAAGGGATGGTGTGTTTTCCAACACTACAAATAATGTGAGCATTTTTTTGTTCCAATCAAATGAAGAAAGTGAAATGTCATTTTTACTGTACCAAATAGTTGTTCTAAAACTTTAAGATGGACTTCATTACATTGTTGGTGTGTACGCATCAAAAAAAATTCATGAGGAAATATCTGACAAGGGACAATGTTTTTTCCAACACTACAATAATGTGAGCATTTTTCATAAGGAAATAATTGATTGGAGACAGTGTGTTTTCCAACACTGCAATAATGTGAGCATTTTTCATAAGGAAATAATTGACAGGGGACAATGTGTTTTCCAACACTCGAAATAATGTGAGAATTTTTCATAAGGAAATAATTGACAAGGGACAGTGTGTTTTCCAACACTGTAAATAATTTGAGCATTTTTTTGTTCTAATCAAATGAAGAAAGCAAAATGTCATTTTTATTGTACCAAATAGTTGTTCTAAAATTTTAAGGTGGACTTCATTACATTGTTGGTGTGTACAAATCAAAAAAAAATCATAAGGAAATATCTAACAAGAGACAGTGTGTTTTCTAACACTGCAATAATGTGAGTATTTTTCATAAGGAAATAATTGACAGGGGACAGTGTGTTTTCCAACACTAAAAATGATGTGAGCATTTTTCATAAGGAAATAATTGACAAGACCGATAATGTGTTTTCCAACATTGCAAATAACATGAGCATTTTTTTTGTTCCAATTAAATGAAGAAAGTGAAATGTCATTTTTACTATACCAAATAGTTTTTCTAAAATGTTAAGGTGGAAGGAGAGAGGGTTGTGAGTGATAGATTAGGAGGAGAGAGGGAGGGAGAGAGAGGGGGGAGGGAGATAGGGAGTGGTAGTATGGGAGGGATAGAAGTTAGAGAAAAATTAAATTGTATTTCTAATTGAGTATTACTTTTTGGTAACTTCTATCATCTTATAGAGATGCAAGGAGGGAGATAAAGAGAGGTAGGGTAGGTGAGGAAGGTATAGAGAGAGTTAGGGAGAGAGGGAGGGGTAGGTATAGAGAGATAGTGGAGAGAGGTTGTGTGTGTGAGGGAGAGAGAGGGAGAAGGAGAGAGATAGTGAGTGGTAAGGTGGGAGGGATAGAGGTACATATATAGAGAGGGTGGGAGAGGTATGTATAGAGAGAGTAAGAGAGAGGGAAGGAGGGATGAATTGATGGATAATGTGAGGGGTAGGTGGAGAGAGGTTCTCTAAACTATAGATACAAACAATTGTAAGGGGGCATATCCTATCACTAATATTTCTAACTTTAGATATTCAAATAGCTACATGTGCTCATAGAAACCCATATTATGAGAATATATACATAAGAAGAACACAAATGATTATATCCTCATAATCTCCATTACTCTATATGGACCCTATGATAATTTTCATTGATTGTCTAAACATTTACTTCACATGTATGTGAGTATTAATTAATTGAGCCTTGAGGTGACTAATATTAGTCTTAAACTTTTGAACTACCTCAAATCCTTGCAAACACTCTTTTTCTAATGTCTACATGCGCCCTTCTTCATAAGCAACACCTTGGACATTGTTGTCTTTATTTTCTCAACTTCATATCTTTTTATATTGTAGCTCTCTCTCAACAGCATGAACCTCCTTTTATTTTGGTGACTTGATGTGAAGGGATACAAAATCATAACCTACAAGGTTCCTAAGGACACTTCATATCACATGCGAACCTACATCAACCTTGAAAAAATGCCTTTAAACTTGAATATCATAAAGCAACATCTTCTTTGAAGTCAACAACAACCATTGGCATGCCTTTGAACTTGAATAAACTTGGATTCCAGTTCTAATATAAGCATTGTATGTATTAGGTCTCCAAAATATAAAAAATGATACCTCTTGAATTTGTATAGTGGTAAGACTAGCGATTTAGGAAATGAGATTCTCTTTACAGATCATTATCTTTAAGACCTAAGGACTACCCTCTTGAATCCTTATGGACTATCTTTCCTCTTGTAATTGCACTCCCTTTAACTAAGTTCTACAACCTTTCATGTAATTTTCCATTAATGATCGTCTTCAAACACCTTCAAGTATGCCCTTATAACTCTTGTTCTTAAAATCTCATGGTTTCCATGAGATTGCTACCCCTTTTATGACTATGATCATGCAATGAGAAAATGGAAATACAAAATTGAAGGCATCAGGTACTAGAATATATGAAATGAAAAAGGAATTTTCTCTAAAAAAACATGAAAATAAGCATACCAAAGTGAATGAGATAGAATCTAATGCATTGATTGAAGAGATTCTCCATTTCCTTGAGAAGTTGAGGAAGTTGAATGTGCAATATATGCAATGGGAAAATGGTAACACATAAGTGGATAAACTCAAGAGGTTTTGTATTGTATATGAATTTGTGCAAGCAAAGAAAGTGAGAGATGATTCTATAAGTGAGAGATTATTCTTGCTCTTGAGAAGTTGAGGATGGAGAATGTGCACTATGTGCAATGGGAAAATGGAAATGTAGAATTGGAGGTAAGCAATTGGACTATGTGTAATGGGAAATAATGTGGTTATTGTTAGACCTATCATCCTCTTTATCATCTTGATTGCTCTACTTAAAAAATATGCTAACCTCTATATGGTAATAATTTCCTCTATCCCTATCCTCATAATGGTTGTGTAATAGATGTACAAAGAGTGAGAAGCATCTAGAGGGGTACTCCTTTCTAAGCCTCAATTGCTTCCTAAATAGAATTATAGTATGGGGCACTAGGGAAAAGTCCTTTAGGTAGTCATCTCCAAGGTTATATAATAATCAATAGATTGTATAATTCTTGACTAAGCCATTTATATCTATCATAGATCTCACCACTCAATGGTATACTTGTATAGCTTGATCTCCTATCCATCTCTAGTACATTTTTATTTAAGGGCCTATAATTTAGTCCTCATCTAATTAAAGTCACAAGTGCTCATGTGACCATAACAAAGTGATGACTTTTTTATGCCACTTCATGGACCTAAGAAGTGAAGGATCTTATAGAGGCATCACTTACTAGTATAGTTTTATGTTCTCTAAAATCCATACCATGACGAGAGATAAGTGGTTGAAGAAAAAATTACTTTCTCATGTAACATAATAAAGGTCTCAATAAACTACGAAAGTGAGAGATGATGCTATAAGTGGAGTTGAACAAATGAATTCAAAGATTCTTGAACTTAAGAATTCCATGGAACAAATAAAATTAGAAATAGATGATAATTTTTTGATTTGGATCTTATCATATCCCAAATTTTTTGGATGAGCCTTCACACAAATAAGTTTCATACACCACAAATTCCATCCCAGTACGGATCCCATCACATCATACCTCCCATCTCATTATGAATCCTACTATAGTATACTATATTGGAAGATAGTGATGGAACCTATATCAATTAGGTGTTGTATTTATGTTTTAGTGCTTTGCATTGATTAGCACATGTTTAGGGAGGTCACCATGATGTTTATAGGATCATTGGTTATGTTTGGATGAAATGAAAGAAGGTTGGTTACTTGATAGGGGCTTGCAAGAAATAGAAATTATTTGTAAAAATAAAATGGTACCAAAGGGGTAGTCAGTAAAGAAGTTGGAGCAATGAAATAGTGAGGATTTATGTCAATAAGCAGTGGCTTGTTTATAGGGGGAATATAGGGCTGAAGTATATATTTTTAAAATAAGGTGAAATATTATAAATTTTAATGCTCCAAGAAGTATGCAAATATAATTTTATCAACACAACATTGGGTTCATAAAGATATAATGTGAAAGCCTAAAATTTGCAAATAGAAATTATTTAACCATATGATATGATTTCATTTTCTTATCTTTAGACTAGAAAAATGAATGAATATATTTTTATGTTAGTGATCCCCAAAATAAAATAAAAGACCTTTGGTTCCTTGTGAAAATATATGTAGATCAAAATAATATGGTTGAATAGGTACAAGAATCATTTCCATCCATAATAAAGCTTTTGGATTTAAGATTATTTGGTGAATGGGATGGGAAATATGTAATGATTAGGATGTAAAGATGCATGGATAATGAAAGGACTATGATGGATGAAATATTCTCGTGTTAAGAGAAGTAGAGATAGGCTTGTAAATAGATTATTGTATTGGCAAGGGTTGTGTAAAGTGGAAATTGATCTGGAACTTATTTACCCCTCCCACAACAATCAGGGTAACATAATGTACGACACCTTGAAAATTTACAAAAAATCTTAGTTATAGTAAAAAATGTATTTCAATTTCTTCATATGGTTGATAAAAAATGCTCATAACACCTAGTGTTTTCCAACCTATAATTATTGTAATGAAAACATCTTCTTATTTTGCATTGTGCTTGTTCTAAGCTCAAGGGAGGAGAGATTAAGGAGGAGTTCTGGGCGAGGGATAGATAAATATAATAAAATCAACCTGAGGGTGGCTAACCAATTGGTTTGTTATATGTAGAGGGTTTTAAACAATATGTGAGTTGTAGGTTCCATAGCACATGTGTTTTCCAACCTCCAATTTTAGAAAACAATATTAAAATGTAATTAAGACCTTTTGTTATTTACACAACATGAGTGTAATGAAAGGCACCTTCAAAGCTTACCATTAATGTAGTTTAAAATTTTATAATTCATGCAACGACACCTTTCACTTTTCATATATTAAAATTCTTTACAAGATCATTATAGGTAAATTGAACATTTCTTAATTGAGCCTTGAGGTGCCTAATATCAACCTTCAACTTCTAAACTACCTTAGATTCTTGCAAGCACTCTTTTTCTAATATCTCTATGCACCAAAGTGAATGAGGTAGATAATGTATTGATTGAAGAGATTCTTCCTGTTCTTGAGAAGTTGAGGAAGGTGCATGTGTAGTATATACAATGGATAAATGGCAATGTAGAAGTGGATAAACTCAAGAGGTTTTGTATTGCATATGAATTTGTGCAAGAAAAGAAAGTTAGAGATAATGCTATAACTAGGGTTGAACAAATGAACTCAAATATTTTTAAAATTAAGAATTCCATGGAACAAACATAATTGGAAATAGATGATAAGGAAAAAGAAAAATTGGATCTAAGTGCAGAAAAAGAGAATCAATTGGGTGGAGACATGAAAGTCTTATCTAAAAAGGTAGACAAGTCTTGTGAATAACTTGTTAAGAGATTATTCTTGCTCTTGAAATAACTGATAGGGAATAGTGTGTTTTCCAACATTATAAATAATACGAGCATTTTTTTGTTCCAATCATATGAAGAAAGTTAAATGCCTTTTTTACCATACCAAAGAGTTGTTCTAAAATTTGAAGGTGGACTTCATTACATTCTTGGTGTTTACAAAACAAAAACTTTTCATAAGGAGGAAATAATTGATGGGGGACAGTGTGTTTTCCAACATTGCAAATAATGTGAGCATTTTTTATTCCTATCAGATGAAGAAAGTGAAATGCCAACCCAAATTAGGTAAAAATTAAATCAATAACAAACTTTCATATGGATGGGGTGTTATGTCATAATTTTTAAGACATATAAGACATAGGTGCTTTGTCATTTTTACCATACCAAAGAGTTGTTCTAAAATTTGAACATGGACATCAATACATTCTTGGTGCATACAAAAAAAAAAAATCATAAGGAAATAACTGATAGGGGACAGTGTGTTTTCCAACCCTACAAGTAATGTGGGCATTTTTTTGTTCCAATAAAATGAAGAAAGTGAAATTCTATTTTTATTGTTCTAATCACTTTCTTCATCTGATTGGAACAAAAAAATGCTCACATTAGATAAGATAAAATATGTAACTAAATTATATTCATTATACCTAGAATAACCCATTGCACCAACCATCCTTATACCTTTCTAATGTTTTTTCTACTCTAAATTTCTTCTTGTACACCCACTTGCAACCAATGGATTCCTTACATTCAAATCATTTGTCGTCATCCCCCTCCATCATACCAACCCAAAAACATTATCCCTATTCCTCCTCCATGCTATAAATCCAATTTGGGTGCCTATGTCCCACAATTTACCATCACATCTCCCCATCCTAAGTATATTTTGGGTCCTTCTATTCATCCCACCCGACCACTCCCTATCTCCCTCCCTCCCTCTCTCCCTCACACACACCCTTACCTCTCTACCTACACCTCTCTCTTTCCCTCTCTCTCTCTCTCTCCCTCCCTCCCTCCCTATCTCTATCTCCACTCACCCTCTCCCTCTCTACCTACCTTTCCCTTAATCCATCCCACCAACCTCTCTTTCTGCCTACATCTCCCTCCTTCCCAACTTTCCCCCTCTATCTACTTCTCTCTCCCCTTCCCTCTCTACTTTCCCTATCTCCCCTCACTCTCTCTACCTACCTCTCCCTCTATTCCTTCAACCTTACCTCTCTCTACCTACCTCTCCATGTCACCCTTATTTCCTCTATCCCTTTACCTCTCCCACCCTACCTATATCCCTCTCTCTACCTACCTCTCTCTAACTACCTCTCCCTATCTCCCTCCTTCCCTTTATCTCTCTCTCCCTCCTTCCCACACAACCTCTCTCCACCTACCTATCTCTCCATTCCTCTCTCCTTAATTCCCTCTCTCACTCTCTCTATACCTACATGTCCCACCTTACTTCTCCATATCTCTCTACCTCTCTCTCCCTACCTCAAGTTCCATATCTCTCTCTCCCTCACACACACACAACCTCTCTACCTATCCCTCCCATTATCCTACCCTTCTTCCCTCCCTCCTTCCCTCTCTCTCACTCTCTCTATACATGCCTCTTGTACCCTCTCTCTATATGTACCTCTATCCCTCCCACCTTACCACTCCCCATCTCCCTCATTTCTCCTCTCTCCCTCACACACACAACCTCTCACCACCTACCTCTCACCACCTACCCCTCCCTCTCTCCCTAACTCTCTCTATACCTACCTCACCTAACCTACCTCTCTCTATCTCCCTCCTTGCCTTTTTCTCTCCCTCTCTCTATCCATCCCACCCTACCACTCCCCATATCCCTCCTTCCATATCTCTATCTCTCTCCCTCCCTCTCACCCTCACACACACAACCTCTCTCCACCTAGCCCTACCTCTCTCCCTAAATTTCTCTATGCCTACCTCTCCTACCCTACCTATCTCTATCTCCCTCCTTCCATCTTTCTCTCCCTCCCTCTATCCCTCCCACCCTACCACTCACTATCTCCCCCCTTCCCTCTCTCTCTCCATTACTCTCTCCCTCTCTCACACACACAACCTTTCTCCACCTATCCCTCCACCCCCCTCCCCCCTTCCCTCTATCTCACTCTCTCTATACATAACACTCTCACCCTCTCTCTATATATAGCTTTATCCCTCCATCTATGTCTATGAAATTTCACTTTCTTCATCTAATTGGAACAAAAAATGCTCACATTATTTCTAATGTTGGAAAACACACTATCCCCTGCCAATTATTTCCTTACAATTTTTTTTTGTTTCATACGCACCAAGAATGTAATAAATTCCACCTTTAAATTTTATAACAAATATTTGGTGTAGTAAAAATGGCATTTCACTTTCTTCATCTAACTGAAACAAAAAAATGCTCACATTATTTGCAGTGTTGGAAAACACACTATCCCTTGTCAGTTATTTCCTTATGAATTTTTTTTATTTCATACACACCAATAATGTAATGAAGTCCACCTTCAAATTTTAGACCAACTCTTTGGTATAGTAAAAATGGCATTTCACTTTCTTGATCTAATTGGAACAAAAAAATGTTCACATTATTTCTAATGTTGGAAAACACACTATCCCCTGTTAGTTATTTCTTTCTGCAACTTCAAAGCTACAAGGTAAGGAGGACAAAGAGGAGTTGCAAGTGGTGGATACATAAAACTATCTAAATTCACCTAGGGGGTGAGTAATCAATGCGGTTGTTCTATGTGCAGGGTTTCATAAGAGTATGTGGGTGGCAAGCTTCTTAACACTAAGTATTTTCCAACATATGAATTCTAAAAATACTATGAATGTAATGGAAACCTTACAAATTAGACCTTAATATATATATATGGTTGATTCAATATTTATATTACGTGTATAGTGTTTTACAATAGTATGTGGGTTGCAGTTTTCATAACACCTAGTGTTTTCCAACATGCAATTATAGTAATTAAAACCTTTTCTTAATTAGAGAGTATGAATTTAATGAAAGGAACCTTAAAAATTAAATTCCTTTTATTTTGATGATAAAATCTCTTTCTTATCTTTTACTTCCTTTTCTAAGTGGTTAATTTTAGTCTTCCATTATTTTGACCTATAGTTTCAACGCTTCCAACTATTGCAAATATATAGGTTAGAAAACATAGTGGGTTGTGAGTGACATGATTCTACTTATTCTAAGCTCAAGGGTGGAGAGCTTGGGGAGGAGTTGCAAGTGGGGGATACATAAATATAATCATCTTAACTTGAGGGGTGAGTTGTTACATGTAAAGGGTTTATGATAGTATGTGGGTTGCAGGTTTCGTAACACCTAGTATTTTCCAACCTACAATTGTTGTAATGAAAACCTTTTCTTATTTAGAGAGTATGAATGTGATAAAATTAACTTTAAAAAATTTACCACAACTATTACGTAGAGTAAAAATTATGTTTCAATTTCCTCATATGATGGAAAAGGAAATGCACAAAATAATTGCATGTTGGAAAACACAATGCCCAAGTTGTGAGTGATTACATTATTCTTGTTCTAAGCTCAAGGGTGGAGAGCTTGGGGAGGATTAGCAAGTGGGGGATTCATAAAACTAATCAAATTGACATGATGGGTGACTAACCAATTGGGTTGTTACATGTAGAGAGTTTTACAACACTATGTCGGTTGCAAGTTTCATAACACCCAATCTTTTCCAACCTATAATTATTGTAATGAAAACCTTTTCTTATTTAGAGAGTGTGAATATATTGAAAGACACTTTCAAATTTTACCACAACTATTACTTAGAGTAAAAATTATGTTTTTAGAGCAATATAATCTCTTCAGTCAATATATTATATATCTCATTCACTTTGGTTTGCTTCTTATCAAGTATTTTCAGAGCATATTCCTTTTTCATTTCATACATTCTAGTACCTATTACTCCAGTTATGTATTTCCATTTGCACATTTCACATACTACACATGCACCTTCCTCAACTTCTCAAGAGCGGGAAGAATCTCTTTAGTCAATACATTATCTATCTCATCCACTTTGGTCTACTTCTTTTCAAGTGTTCTTAAAGCAGATTCCTTTTCATTTCATACATTCTAGTACCTCATGTCTCTAGTTCTACATTTCCATTTTCCCCTTACACATAGTGCACATGCTCCTTCCTCAACTTCTCAAGAGTAGGAAGAATCTCTTCAGTCAATACATTATATATCTCATTCACTTTGGTTTGCTTATTTTCAAGTGTTTTTGGATCCCTACATGTCCCACAATCCACCATCACATCTCCCCCTCCTAGTAAGTCCATTTTGGGTCCTTCTATTCCTCCCACCCTACCACTCCCTTTATCCCTCCTTCCCCTTCTCTCTCTCCCTCCCTCTCTCAACCTATCCCTCCCTCTCTCCCTAACTCTCTCTATTCTCGCCTCTCCTAAATGTGATGATGATGTTGACTAATGGAATAAAAGGGAAAGTTTCAATTATATATGATGATTTATAGAGATAAGGTGGATGTGCCTCAACATAGTAGGTTGAAAAAGTATTCAATTAACATATTTTCTAGATATTTGAATTGCATATATAGACATACATAGTTTAAAAACACATGGGTTGGGTGTGTTATGAATTACACATTCATAAACACAATGTGTTTTGAAACACAACATGTTTTGAAACCTCTTATTTCTCATAATAAATTCATAACTATACATATCTAGGTATCCATTTCAAATAACAACATCATTTCAAGATAGTGTGTTTGGGTATAAAAAATTGTAGGATTCAAAACACATCATGATTTGTAACTTGCACTTCACATGGTACCCAAAATGTGCACTATGTTTTATAACCCCTATTATGGAAAAGTAATTCCAATTTACCAAATAACATAAACAATGGTGTTTTTGTTATTTGAATAAGGTGGAACTCCATCAAGCTGCCCCATAACCCTCAGAAGGGTGTAGCTTCAAGCTGAATTCACGAGTTCTTGGACTACCATTTTTTCAAACTCTTAAAATAAATTATGATTTTTTTTAACTTTTAGTTACTTTTTTTTCAGAGTAAACAATGTTTTTAAAAAGTGACATTTATAAGAATATGGTTTATTATTTTATTAAGAATATAGAAACTCATAAGGAATACATAAAATTATAAACAAAATGTTAGCTATGTATCTAAAAATTATATTTATCATAAACCTATCATCACACATTGTTGTGATTAATCATTTCCTTCTTGAAAACATGTTTTATTTAATTATTTAGAAGGTTTTTAAATATATCTTTATAGTAAAATAGTTATTCAAAACTATAAATGTTAATATTTTACATTTTAGCACTAAAACTTTGCTAGTAGATAAAAAATAATTTCACCTATCAAATCTCCCATTCTATTATTTTAAGATAATTCTAGGTTATAAAAATTTCTTATTGAAAGGAAAATGAGAGAACCTTTTTTTCAAAGATCCAAAATATAGATTACTTAATTTAACAATAGTTAAAGCTACCATAAGATCTATGAGCTTACATATTAAATTGGGCATAGAGAAGCATGCTTTTTGAAATGATAACTATGGATTAGGGTTATTAAGCTCTAGGTACATGTAACTTGATTGTATTAAACTAAAAAATATCAGGTGCCAATAATTTGAAACACAATTTTGTATTAGATGTAGTCTCATTATACTTTCAGAGAAAGTGAACTAAATTCTATTTGAATCTTGGGTGAAATTATAATGTGAATAATTAAGTAATGTAAAATAGATATTTGTTTGCATAATTAATTTTTACTATGTGTTTGATCCATTTAGTTATGTGATCCAAAAATTGGGTTGCCTTTCCTTCTAATATTTTAATCTATAATTATGAATTCAAGGTATTTAAATCACCTTTAAGGAGATTGTTAAGTGAGGTTCATGTTATCCTCAATTAAACCCATTGATAATTTGATTAAAAATGACTTGTGAGCAAAGATTCAAGATTGAAAGAAACCATGTAATACTCATATATGTCAATAATTAATTAGATGTTGATGTGGTAGTGAATTCTCAAATATGCTCCTTGAATGATGGTGCAAATAATAAGTAAGAGCTAGACTAATATTCTTTTTTTATAGATGTGTAAAAATGAATTAGCATTCTACTTTATACAAAACCATATAATACAATCTAAAATATTCAATACTTCATGTTGGTAGGAAAAAATGACAAACCTCTTTGAATTTGAATAACACATGGGTCAATTTACACTACATAATGAAACTAGGTTGGAGATTAGGTAAAAGGGGGATCAAAATTAGTTTATAAGGATTTGTTGATAAAGAATCAAGCTAGGTTTGTTGATAAAGACCTTTTTAGTTTACATTCCAAATATTCTAGTGTTGGATCAATGCTTGCAACAAGTCTACGAAAAACACCATAAATTTTATTGGATGATTTTATGTAGATAGCATAACTAGATTGCATGGATTATGATTTTTTTGAAATTTTAGATTGTAAGGAGTGATGAATAATCAGATAGACAAAATTAAATTGCACGGATAGGGAATTAGACTGCAACAAGGAGTGAAGTAGGCGACACATACTTCATGTATATATAGAAAGCTTAGATGGATGGGTAAAGTTTGTTTTAAAGTCTGCAATTTATGACAAATGTATTACATGTATGCGTCGAACGTCTAGATGCATAGGTATAGTTTATCCCATTATTTTGGAAAACCCAATTTGTATTATAAAGTTATGATACATCTTTTGCAGATCAATTATGTTAATATCATGGAAGAGAAAAATTACATATAGTATTATGAAGGAAATCTTATGTTCTGATTCATTTTTATAACCAATCATGTCATATTGTTGGCATCAATAACACTATCACGTAAGACATCCTTGTTTGAGTTAGTATGAGAGGTAATCATATTCATATTGTTCATCAACAAGTTTTGATCTTTGTTTGCCAATTGTGGATATATTGTAGGAATCAGAATTATACCACATAAAAACTTTAACGTAGATTAGTTGTATGCATTAATTCAGAACCCTAATCTTGGGCGCCTCAATTTCGAACAACTTTCCGGACGGTAGACGTTCGTTAAAGAAAAACATTCTAGTCTTTTTTCTGAATGCCTTCATAAAAATAGAGACTTACTAATCTTCACTTATACATCTTGAATAAAGCATGAGATAAGAAGAGGACATAGTTGTTTGATGGTTGTAGGCCTCCTTCATCTCGAGGGCCCTCCAGGCTAGGCTTGGTCGAGCAGTCACCAGCATTCGACAATCAGATCCATCCGTCTATGTCTATAGAGAAGAGTATAGCCGGCTAGACTATAGAGAATGGAATAGTAGGCATAGGCCTTCGAGTTGGAAATAACACTGCCCAACCCCCAGCTCCAGACGTTTTTAATAGTTACGATCTCTTTTGCTCCCAACAAAGAATTCCATCTGGATTTCCCTTGCTAGTCATCTTCTCGTTGCTTGCTCTGAAGCTTCTGATGGAATTGCTGATCTCTCATCACTAGATAATTGTAGTCTATCCTGTTGCTTTCCTTGTCAATCTCGTCTTCATACTGCATAAATTTGTAAATTGGTTGAGTAGAGTTTATTATCTAGCTATAGTTGGTGCATCTCAAGTCTAGAGTTATACATCTACAAAAAAAAGGAGAATGGCAGACGCTAACATATATCCTTGCAATGAGAATCGATACACGACATATCCTGCCACTAGCACCTGATAAATCATAGTGTAACCATGTCTGATCCACAGTTTGTTATCAGCCATTGAAAATGCAGTGATGGTGTCAGGACCTCCAAGATGGACGAGCAACAGAGAGCAAAGGTGCTGTCAACCTCCGCCTGCATCTGCAAGTGGCGGTTCTCAATAACACGAAATCTCCTCCGCACCTCTGCGCAGTAAATAACTGGAAATGTACTCCCACAAGATCATTACTGCCCTTACTTACTTTGTCCCTGCAAAACTGTCGTAGGAGAAAGCAGCAAAATTCAAAATTTGAAAAATAGCGTTCCGTCATCCTTTGAAGAGAAGACAAAAGCGCATGTCACATCATGTTATGCATGTTTCCATGTATGTTAATATGTATGTTTTCATGCGTTTTTTATGTACATAGGTGTTTTTTTGTCTAGGAGTTAGCCGGCTCCTACGGATCATGATATGGTGGACTATAATTTAATAAGATCTACATCAGATCATAATAGGATGTAAAACTCGATGGCAAATTAGGGGAATAAGATCAATATTGGAATTTGGAACAACTAATGGACTTCCTCTTTCAAATCAGATCCCAAATTGATAATACCTGTAGCTTTCTTACCCACCACACTTGTTCGACTTCAATCAAATTATTGTGCAACATATCTTTTACGTGCAACACAAGCATCTGAAAAACAAAATACAATATAGATACTTACGTACTCCACATGGAAATTGTGATGCAATCCTTATTTTTTTACTCTGTTATCATAAAATTAAATCCAAAAACATACATTCCTCTGTATCTCCTCTTCTGCCCCCTCATGAAACCCACTTCCTGCTCAGGACAAGAGTAAACCCCCCACAGAACAAAAAGGTGTTGAAGGGCTTTGTGGAAGGAGGCATAGCCTCAGTAGTGTGAAAATTCTATTGCAGTTACTGATTATTAATCTCCTATCTAATACATAGATTATTTGACTCTAGAAAATTAATTCTCAGCAAATATTGAAAAATAACACAACTGCAACTTCACCAATAAAAACTCACAAGAATAGAGAAGAAAACATTCACAATAATGAACACAATATTTTTGGACAAATTGTTCGTGGAAAAACCCCGAAGGGAAAACCACTACTGCAGATGAGGAATTATATTAAACTTCAGCAAATTAAGGAATACAAAAACTGCTTGCCTCTTACTGGAAGAGCTCCGGCAATATTCTTCTCCGAAAATTCTTCCCTCAATTTCTCCTGCTGAAATTCCACAGCTGCTATCCCCAACGCTATCACTGCGCCCTTGCTAACACTGCAAGACTATTTGCTCTCACTGCAATTCTACTTGCTATCACTGCAAGTCTACTTGTTGTTGTTGTGTTCTCCAATTGCCCATTGATCCCCTTTTATACTTTTCTCATTGGAAAACCAATGGCCATGATTTAATCTCAATCAATGGCTAAGATTAAATAGACTCTAAAACCCTAACTAACTGGATTCTAGAAGTCTCTAGGAGAATCAATTTATTTAATTACATAATTATCTAGACAACTCAGCCCTTTATGGAGGCTCTTAGAAAAATAATTAAATAATTAAATGACACTTCTAGACAATGGAGACACATGTCCAAGCTACATAAATTAACACTCCCTCTTAGCGAGGAAGGTGTTCTGCATGACACCCAGCTTATCTCTGAAGAAGATGAATTTCGCCTTCCCCAATGCCTTGGTCAAAATGTCTGCTACCTGCTGATCTGTAGGTATATACTGTAGCTGAACAATCCCGCGCTGTACACAATCTCTGATGAAATGATATCTAATGTCTATATGCTTAGACCTATCATGAAACACCGGATTCTCAGTCAACTTGATGCAACTCTGATTGTCGCAGTGTATCACCGTAGTCTCAACCCTCTGACCAAACAAGGCCACCAGCAACTTCCGAAGCCATATCGCCTCACACGTCGCCATGCTAGCTGCTATGTGTTCTACCTCTGCAGAACTCAAAGCCACAGACTTCTGCTTCCTGCTGTACCAAGAGACAACTCCTGATCCCAAGCTAAAGCAACACCCTGAAGTGCTTTTCCTGTCTGTTGTACTGCCTGCCCAATCTGCGTCAGTATAGCCTATCAACCTGATACCATCACCTCGAGTATATTTGATTCCATACTCGATTGTACCACGCAAATACCGCAACACATGCTTTGCCTTGTATTTCTCGATGCTACCATCTGCACCGTGCTTGATCTTATAGATCCAGCGTGATCCAACCACTGCCCTATCTATCGGTCTAGGCACAACCTCCCACACATCGTTCTGCACTATTGAGGTATACTCCTCAACCATTGCATCTTGCCACACTTGCTGCTGTGCAGCCTCCTGATAGCTAGAAGGCTCACTATCTACCAACTGACTAACTAATGCCATATAGTCATCATACCTGGCTGGTTGTCTCCGCTGTCTACTACTCATCCTAGGAGCTCCCACAAACTCCTGAGTATTACTTTGTGACTGTTGGTTCTTGCTACCAACTGTAGAGGATGAAGTATCAATCTCCATATCATCCTGATGCATCTCTTGGATCTGCTGCATCTGCTGCTCCATACTCTGCGAATTCTCAGCACCTGAGCTTGTGCATGTACTAGTAACTGTACTCGAGCTTCGCTGTCCTTGATCTGGTTGAATGATCCTTGGAGCTTCCACTAGTTGCTCACTCTGATCATCTGCTGGCAAATCTCTGGACCTCCTGAATGCCTTGTCCTCCATGAACTTGACATCATGCCTAACTATAGTCCTCTTGGTCCCTGGAATAAATATCCGATATGCCTTTGAGGTTTCACTGTACCCCACAAAGTACCCCTTCTCTGCAGTTTGATCTAACTTGGAACGTGTCGCACCTGGAATGTGACAATACGCCAAACTCCCAAATATCCTGAAGTGGCTGACATCTGAATTCTTCCCTGAGAACGCCTCCTCTGGTGTCATCTTGCCCAATACCTTATGTGGAACCCTGTTTTGTATGTACACTGCTGTACTGCATGCCTCTGCCCATAAGTAACGTGGCATATCCTGGTCATACAGCATAGCCCTTGCCGCCTCTGATATAGACCGATTCTTCCTCTCAGCAACCCAATTCTGTTGTGGGTTGTAAGGAATAGTCCACTCTCTCTTGATTCCTTTCCCCGCGGGTACGTAACTCCCTGAACTCTTCCCTTTGTACTGGCCTCTCCATTGTCCGACCAAGAACCTTTATCTTCCTCCTCGGCCGACTCTCTCCACAAGAGCTTTGAACTCTTGGAAGCGACTGAAAACCTCATCCTTGGTCTTCAAGAAGTATATCCAGGTCTTCCTGGAGAAATCATCAATAAAAGTAACAAAGTACTCATATCCTCTGAGAGACTTTGTCGACATTGGTCCACATATGTCTGAATGTACTAGATCAAGAACACCCTTGGATCTAGTGTCACTCCTTGGAAAAGTTGCTTTCGCAAACTTCCCTAACACACATCCCTTACATATATCATCATGCTCTGTGCTCACCTCGGGAACACCTGTCACTGTCTCACGAAGCAATTTAAGTGCTCCATGATGTATATGGCCCATCCTCCTATGCCATAGCTCTCCTTGATCTCTAGAATTATTGCTGCTCATCAGTGCCTTATGAGTATCAAACTGCAACCTGTAAAGCCGGCCGCTCCTAACTCCAATAGCTATGGGTGATTTCCAATCCTTGTGCTTAATTAACACACTTGCCCCTCTAAAGAGTACATTGTAACCTTTATCCTGAAGGACAGATATGGAAATCAAATTCATACCTAAGCCTGACACATGCAACACATCATGAATGGGAATCCACTTACCATTCTCCCTCTGAAATAGAACAGTCCCTTTCCCAACTGGATTGAGCTTGGACATGTTCCCCATAGAAATCTGCATTCTGATGTCCTCCTCCTTATAGCTGGAGAAGTACTCTCTAACTCCTGCCATATGAAATGACGCCCCACTATCTATATACCAAACACCCTGTGAGGTTGAGCTAGCCATACAAGCTATGAGAGCGAACTCATCCTCCATTCTACTAGAGAGCTCATCTGCACTTGCTGAAGCTGCTGTCTGCTTCTTGCCTTTCTTCCTTTGCGGGCAATCGCTGACATAGTGGCCAAACTCGTGACAGCCATAACACTTGACTTTAGATAGGTCCTTCTTCTTCTTCTCACCTTGTGGATTTGATCCTTTACTAGACCCCTTCTTTGCTTTCCCTTTTCCTGCAAGGGCAACGTTCTCCTGTTCTGCCTCACTTTGCTGACTCTTGCTACTGGTCCTACTGACAAGACTGAGTCTAAGCTCCTCCTGAGTGAAGTCACTCCAAAGTCGATCCCAACTCGGCAAGGTGTCTCGTCCATTAATAACTTGAACAAAGACATCCCACTGCTTAGTAAACCCATTTAGGGCTATCCGCACTAGCTCGTCATCACCTAGATTATCTCCAATAGCAGCCAACTCATCCTTGACAAGTCTGAGTCTGGTGAGGTAACTTGTCACGTCCTCTCCCTTGTTCATCCGAGTAGTCCTCAACTTTTCTTTGAGAATCAACTTCCGATTAGTGGTAGCATTCTGGTACAGATTCAGAATGGCATCCCACATCTTCTTCGCTGTATCTAACTCTGTGACATGTGGAACAATATGATCCTTGACACCATCAAGAATCATCCTCCTCGCCTTGGCATCTTCCTTCTTATATGCTAAGAGCTGTGCTGGATCTGTAGGTACAGGTACAACACTGGTCACATATTCCTTAATCCCATTCTCTTCCAGCAACAAAGAAATTATGGCTTTCCAGACACCAAAATTTGAGGCTCCATCCAATCATTCTCGACTTTAAACTCCGCCGAGGCCATCTCAAAAGATAAAAAGAAAACAAATAATAATAATTTGAAGAGGCGTGATCTTTTCCTTCCTCGTGTTAAGCCTTTATCTCGCCGACCGGGATACCATGTGAAAATTCTATTGCAGTTACTGATTATTAATCTCCTATCTAATACATAGATTATTTGACTCTGAAAAATTAATTCTCAACAAATATCGAAAAATAACACAACTGCAACTTCACCAATAAAACTCACAAGAATAGAGAAGAAAACATTCACAATAATGAACACAATATTTTTGGACAAATTGTCCGTGGAAAAACCCCGAAGGGAAAACCACTACTACAGATGAGGAATTATATTAAACTTCAACAAATTAAGGAATACAAAATCGCTTGTTTCTTACTGGCAGAGTCTCGCAATATTCTTCTCTGGAAATTCTTCCCTCAATTTCTCCCGCTGAAATTCCACAGCTGCTATCCCCAACGCTATTACTGCGCCCTTGCTAACACTGCAAGATTATTTGCTCTCACTGCAATTCTACTTGCTATCACTGCAAGTCTACTTGTTGTTGTGTTCTCCAATTGCCCATTGATCCCCTTTTTTATACTTTTCTCTCTCATTGGAAAACTAATGGCCATGGGATTTAATCTCGCTAATCAATGGCTAAGATTAAATAGACTCCTAAAACCCTAACTAACTGGATTCTAGAAGTCTCTAGGAGAATCAATTATTTAATTACATAATTATCTAGACAACTCACTTCTTTCTAGAAGTCGCCAGAAAAAATAAATAATTAAATAAACATTTCTTGGGAATGGAGACCCCTGTCCAAGCTACATAAATTAATATCAGTAGCAGGGTGTTTGACCCACCCGCCAGATTCTGATCGGTGCTAATGCAACTGCAAGGGGAGCTCAATGTGAACACTCCAAAAGGCGGACCGCTGGCTGTGGGACTCCGTGTGGTCCAGACGGAGGGCTCCATGGCGCTCTTTTCCGGGGTCTCTGCAACGATGATGCAGCAGCTGCTTTATTCCACCTCGATTGGACATTTGGATAGCTAGCCACTACAAAATTTAAGGGAATTTCTTGAGTGCTTTATTCTACAACTCAAGTAGGTACTTCATCTCCCCTAGTGGAATAAAAATAAATAATTGCATATGATCACTTTCATGTGATCTCATACCATTCTACATACATGAACATATCTTCTAATGGCACTTGTGGATTTTACATAATGAATCTCCTTTAATAGAAAATTCTTAATTGGCATTATGTAATAATTCTATACAATCACATTACACGTGGCATTTCTCACCTTAGTCTTACATATATCTCACATTATGTTCACTAGTGTTGTTCTTACATGATTACATTGTATGTATACTAGCAATGCGTACCTTGGTGTGCAATGGAGTGCATTCGAAGAGTTGTGAGAGGAAAATCGGAGAAGTTTTGATCTATTTTTTGCAATTTGTGGTTTACACGAGCTCAATTGTTAGAGAGAGATACAAGCATAGATAGAGGGAGAGAGATGGAGAAATAATGAGATAGAGATATAGGGAGATATAGAAGAAGAAATATGGGTCTACCACGCATGCCTCTACCCACACCTTTATGATTCATCATTCAATCCACTTCACAAGGTGGGGCAAAGACCTATACCCCACCCATCAAGAGGGTGTTTGATTTAGGTAATTCCACCGAAAAGGGATATAGATATAGAGGTCTTGGAGTTTAGGATGTGAAATAAAATTAGCCAAAGAAGATTGAATTCATACTAAAAATCACAAATATATTCTAAAAAAAATATGATTGAAGATAACGATTCTTGTGCTAAGGAAGTGAATTCCTTCAAGAACATGAAGAATATATACAAATTGCATTATTGAAATTAGTTTCTAGGAAAAAATGTGTATATTTTGTTTTCATCAGTGGTTCTAAATAGAATAAAAGACCAATTGTTCAAATAAAATGGACAACCAAAAATGTTTTGTGACTGGGCCAAAGAAGGGTTTTTTGTGGGTTTGTGGTGCTATCAATTTTTATCTACTACTACATATGCTACTGTACTATTTTGTAAGGGAGCTTCTAGTCTACCATAGTATATACTCTTACAAATTTTGAATCTACTCCTACATATGCTACTGTGGAGCCTTCCATATTCCACATGTCTTGTACATCTATAATTTTCCATTGGAAAAAATATTAGCAGTCTGAAAGTTGTAATAGGAAGAATAATTACTGGTGCAAGCATCAATTTTACCTTGATCCCAACAAATCTGAATTTTTAAACGGTTGTTGCCAATGTAAATTTTATGTCCAGCAATTAGCCCACAAATGCCTTCTTGCAATATATTAAATCTTTCACCTCAGTAGAGGGCTCAATGCCCTATTGCCAACAATACATGTTATCACTATCATGGCCATAGTATGTGCTAATTTATTGTCCAAGCTTGATATCATGTATATATGTATGCATTTCCCTTATTGCCTTATATATGGATATATATGAATAGATCCAAATAGAGTGCTTTGAAAAACCTATGTTAGAAATTTTTACATACCAATACAACAAATTATCTCTATTTTTGACCTCTAAATCTATAAACTTGATGTTCATACTTAAATAATATTATCCTTATGTGAGAGTCCCTATCTTGTCAAAGGCTACAACTTTGAGCTTCTCTAAGGCTTCTAGAAACCCCCCACCTTTGATGAGGAGGCAAAGCCTTGTAGCAATGGCCAAGCCACTAGCAATAGTAATAGGAGTGGAGATGACAAGAGCATAGGGGCAAGCAGATATGGAGGGAAAAAGAGGAAGATATGCAAGAAATGAACCAAAATTTTCCCTAATTATCCTTCCTAAGTTGGCAATGTGGACTATGTGATTTTTCTCCAAGTAGTGTGGGTTGCATGTTATAAAGCTTCATTACTTCTCACCCAAAAAATGATAGGTGAAGTTCTTTCTAGTTGATGCATTGATAAGGACCTTAGTGTAGGGTAATATGTAGGTATGTTGGATACCATATAGCATATAATTAATTTTTCCATAGAATTTTTAGTGGTAAGCTAGAAGTTGTATTGTACATTTTAACTTGATACTAATACAATTTTGTGATGGTAGAAATGGGCCCTTCTTTTGTAATGAGATGAAATGCTCATAGTTTTTAGTATTCTAAATTCTAATTCATTGGTGTCTTGATACATATGTACTAGAAGTTTTATTATCTATCAAGAATACAAATTACTTATATCAAAGCAACTCTTAGGAAAGTAGTGGCCATGAAACTAGATCCAACTTGTTTTGAAGAGAAGATATCTCTTTATTGTAAATTTTACATTTTATTGTTCATTGGTGTGTCATTAGTAAAATAGAAAGAGAGATAGAGCATGAAGAGAAGATCATGAGGAGGTAAAGAAGAAAAATCCGGAGAGAGGGACAAAGAGAAAGAAGTCGAGAAAAGAGACAAAGAGGATAAAGAAAAATCATGAGTTATAAATATTAAGGGAGAGAGATACATTTATAGAGAGGAATAAGAATTAGAGATAGGAGATGGGAGAAAAATAGAGATATAAAATAAGAGAGAGAGATAGGTAGAGGAGGGAGAGAGAGGGGGGAGAGGGGGAGGGAGATAGTAAATATACAAATTTTATCCTTTTCTCTCTAACAACAATCAATAAACCTCATTATGTGAGTTTCTCAAATGGAATGTGTATGTGTTATTACAACATGATTGTAATTTAGATTCAAGTCTATTAGCTATCTTACAGGACAAATATGTATAGTAATTATAAATGAAATAAAACCTACAATACACTTCCTATAAAATTATATACATGAATTTATGATGTATAATTTGGAGATGAAATTAAAAATCACAAGTGGTTGACCTAACGTTGTAGGAGATGAAATTACAACTACTCTAAATGAAATGCTTACAAAGATAGCCGGGGAGTAATTGTAAGCCCCCCCTCTCATTTCTTACTAGTTAAGCATTTTTCAATTTACTTTAAGTGTTCCTCACCTTTTGTATTTTTCCCATCCTCCTTCACCTCCTCCACCTGTTCATTTCATACATATGCATGTTTGGTGAAACAAATTTAATGAAACACACATATTATCATAAAAAAAGTATTATATAAGTAGTGAGTTGCATTGCAATTTATGCATCTAATTTTGTGAAGCCAATAGAATAGTCTAGATTCCCAAATACTCAAAATAAAAATTTAAAAACTCTAAAAAATCTAGATACCTGAAAAAATAAAACCTTTTTCCTTTTTAATTATTGAAGGTTTGATACTGTACACATAATTATAGTGCAAGCCCATTTTTTAGCTCATTTAACATCACCAATAATCTCTGCAAGAACATTGTTCCTATTTAAAATGATGGAAACGGTTTGCATCTCTCACAACAATTTCTCTTGCAACTATCTCAGAGATAAATTTTGTTGTAGTGTGGCAATCAACACATACTCAAAGGTTTTTAACAACTCTAATAATTGTTTCAAAGGGTGTTGTTTAACAAACCAAATTCAATTGCCAACTTTTCGCTATGGTGGCAAAGAAATAATTATTTTTCCTTCTCTTCCATAGCATAAACTAAATGCCTTGAACTGGAAAATACCCTGCTGCCTTCATCTCCCAAGTCCAATTTCTCCAACTTTTCATAGATCTCCTTTGTTTGTGGATGTGATCTATTCCTACATGAAAAACATACCATTTTATGGCCTTCATCCAACTACATCCAACGATCTTTTTAATTCCTCGATGTTTCATCAATTTCCTTGCCATTTGAAACTCACCCACCTGCCCACTTCTACTAGATGTTTGAGAGAACATATTTCACAACATTTTTAGGATCCAAATAAAAAAGCATTGTTGTTGTAAAATTACTCTTAAGCCTGTATTCATATGCGATCTACAAGCACCCAGAAAACACATCCACACAACCACCATAGGTTTAACTGACATCTTAATGATAAAATGTAAAGTGTCTTCAACATAGTCAGCCCAGATAAGAAGGTCAACTATACAAACATAATGATAACTATAGGTGTAATGCAATAAGGGTTACTCATGTGATTGAAGTATGTATAGCCCTCATCCACTAAACCTGTGGGTTACTCATGTGATTGAAGTATGTAGCCCTCATCCACTAAACCTGCATGGCTGCATGCATATAGAACACAAGCAAAGCTTACAATGTCAAATATATATAGAACACAAGCAAAGCATACAATGTCAAATATGTTCCAAAGTGTTTCATTAATTCAAAGATTTTGAGAGCATCCTTACAAAATCCATGTTGTGCATATCCTGTGCCATCATTGCATTCCCTGAGATGACATTTCTTTGGTGCACTTTCTCAAACAATTCATGTGCCTCTTCTATGCTTCCACATTTTGCATATATGTCCACCAGGGCAGTTGCAACTGCAACATCTGATAAAATTCCTCTATTCTTTATGCTTTGATGGATGTCCATACCTTGTTCCAATGCTCCTATTTGGCACAGGCAAGGAGAATGCTGGCAAAAGTTGTGTAGTCTGGCCTTACACCTGCCAATTGCATTTTCTTGAAAGTTTCGAAAGCTTTTAAAAAAATCCATTTTGTGCATATCCTGCAATCATTGCAATCCATGAGATAACCTCTCTTTGAGGCATTTTGTCAAACAGTTCACATGCCTTTTCTATGCTTGCACATTTTGCATACATGTCTGCTAGAACATTTCCAACTATAATATCTCAAAAAAAATCCTCCTTCCATGATGCTTTGATGCATGTCCATACCCTGTTCCAAAGCTCCCATTTTGGCACAGGCAGGGAGGATACTGGCGAAGGTTGTGGAATTTGGCTTTACACCTGCCAAATGCATTTGCTTGAAAGTTTCTAAAGCCTTTTCAACAAATCTATTTTGTACATATCCTGCAATCGTTGCAGTCCATGAGATGACATCTTTTTCATTAATGCTTCCAATTTTTGCATCCATGTCTGGTAGGGCAGTTGCAACTATAATATCTGACAAAGTTCCTCTATCCTTAATGCTTCGATGGATGTCCATACTGTTCCAAAGCTCTCATTTTGGCATGTGCGGGGAGGATGCTAGCAAAGGCTACGGAATTTGGCTTTAAACCTGACAAATGCATTTGCTTGGAAATTTCTAATGCCTTCTCAACAAATCCATTTTGTGGATATCCTGCAATCATTTCAGTTCATGAGACCACATCACTTTGAGGCACCTTGTCAAACACTTCACGTGCCCTGTCTATGCTTTCACATTTTGCATACATGTCTACCAGCGCAGTTGCAACTACATCTGCCAAAATTCATCTATAGTTTATGCTTTGATGGATGTCCATACCTTTTTCCAAAGCTCCCATTCGGCATAAGCTGCGAGGATGCTGGCAAAGGTTGTAGAGTCTGGCTTTACACCTGCCAATTGCAATTGTTTGAAAGTTTCTAAAGCCTTTTCAACTATTCCATTTATGAATACCTTGCAATCAGGGCATTTCATGAGAATACGTTTATTTGAGGCATTCTGTCAAACAGTTCGCGTGCCTTGTCTGTGCTTCGACATTTTGCATACATGTCAAACATGGCAGTTGCAACTGCAACATCTGACAAAATTCCTCTATCCTTATCCCTTGTGGGTGTGCATAGCCTGTTCCAAAGCTCCCATTTCGGCACAACCAGGGAGGATGCTCGCAAAGGTTGAGGATTCTGGCTTCGCACCCGATCGCATTTGTTTGAAAGTTTTCTTCGTCAGGAGATTGCACGTTAAACATGTGGGCCTGTTGGCGATAATTTAGAAATCAGTTAGAAGGAAATCAGTAATGTGGTTGGAAAATATTACAAAATAATTGGGTTTTGGACAAATGATATTGAATCTACACGCGAAGAAGAAAATAAGCTTGGGACTATTCTCTGGCCTACTAATACCGCACAAGTATCCAACGACTAAACAGAAACTTGTAATCGATGAATGTCATTACCCTGTTTCAAAACCCCCATTTTTGCACTGGCAGGGAGAATGGTAGCAAAGGTTGTGGAGTCTGGATTTACACCTGCTAGTTGCATGTGTTTGATTGTTTTCCATGGATTTTCTTAAATCACATGGCAGCGAATTGGTGGGAACCATATCGTGGTGTATGAGAAGGTCAAGCCACAAGCAATAGCAAGAGGGGTGGAGATGAAGAGAGGCAAATTGGTGGGAACCATGTCATGATGGATGAGAAGGCCAAGTCAAAAGCAATAGAAAGATGGGTGGAGATGACAATAGGCGAATTGGTGAAAACCATGTCATGGTAGATGAGAAGGCCAAGCCACAAGCAGTAGCAAGAGGGGTGGAGATGACAAGAGGTGAATTGGTGTGAACCATGTCATGGTGGATGAGAAGGGCAAGCCACAAGCAATAGCAAGAGGGGTGGAGATGACAAGAGGCGAATTGGTGGGAACCATGTCATGGTGGATGAGAAGGGCAAGTCACAAGCAGTAGCAAGAGGGGTGGAGATGACGAGGCAAATTCGTGGGAACCATGTCGTGATGGATGAGAAGGCCAAGTCACAAGCAGTAGCAAGAGGGGTGGAGATGACAAGAGACAAGGGCAAGTAGATATAGAAGAACAAGCACTTTGTATATGTATTCATGAGCATTCAATGATTGCTTAATAAATAACATTATTGCTACAACTATTGCCACACAAAATGAATTTGGTGAATGAAAGCAACGAAAATCAACGGTTTGGATAAAAACTGTTGTCTTGCATCCCCCCACCAACAAACTGCATCATGGATGACTAAAGTTAGCCTGCCTCTATTCACAAAGGGAACACCTTCGACATAATAACTCTTTATATTAATCTTTCATGATGACATCATATATTATTATTTCATTTTCACATGATAACACTTTACATTATTTTGACACAATGTCACTAAATTACATCATTTAATTTAATGTAACTTGACATCATTCTCACATGATGACACCTTCAAATTGATTTAGCACAATGATGCTTAATATTATTTTCACATAATGACTCTTTACATCATTTTCAAATAATAAACCATTACACTATTTTCACATGATGACACATGACCATCATTTTCACGTGATGGCCCTTTTATATTATTTCCATATGATGACATCTTAACATCGTTCTCACGTATGACACATTGCTTATGTTGTTCTTACATGATAATATCTCACATGAAATTTAGCATATTGTGCTTGCATAATAACATCTTACAACATATTTTTTAATGTACATACATTGTTCTTACATAATGAAATCTAGCACATGGCCATATATTTCACATTAATGATTACACTCGCATTGGTGATACATTGAGAACAACCACTTATAGACTATTACATGATATATTATGATAAAATTATATGAATCACATCCAAGACAATCACATTGTTTAATCTGACTATTACATTTTTACATTACTTTTATAATCTCTCATAAAATAGTTTGTATGATGGTATTTATATTCAATTTGAGGGGGCATACAATCCTTACCAAAATCTCAACTTTACAAGGTAGTCATGCACATGTGTTGTGTGGGACACATTAATTTCAACTCTACAATCACTATATGACACAATTCTTTCTACACCACCTACATGTGCATACTTCGTAGGAGCCATAATAGTTCCAACTCTACTTGCTATACACTTTAGAATACTTCACTCTAGTTTTTACACTTCACAATATTTTATCTTGACAATTGTTGCATACAATAATTGAAGATTATGGATTTTTGTGGAATAACACATTTTGTAAGTACACTTAATGATTTTGTGTACAAGTGCAAAGGGATGGTGTGTTTTTGTAGGTATATGAAGACATCAAGTCATCATTTAAAGGTCCAATATCAAGTCCTTTCATGTCTACCCATTTATTTTATTGCACATGCACATGCCTTATCAATGTTCACATAGACATCAAAGTGGGAGAAAAATTTAAGGATAGAAATGCACATTGTACACTTTTACACCTTGTTTTTACATCATTTTTATCACATATTGTCATTGTAATAAATTCAACTTTTTTAACATACAAACTGACACCTCCTCTTGAACCCACTAGCAAAACTTCTTTCACATTGTCTCATTCAAGGTTGCTCCATGTTTATAGGTCCCTTGCTATCTTAGACTAGATTATATAGAGCAACATTGTTTATAGACATACTTGCATGATGCAACCCAATCCACCTCACTCAAACTCTAATTCCCAATCCACCTCACTCAAACTCTAATTTCCAACTGCTAAATTGTCCTTTCGAAATATAATTAATATCATATTAACCTGCATGCCAAAATTCTCAAATTGAATAACTAAAGAATATAAATTTACTTTGTTATCATGAAGACATATTAACCTGCATGCCAAAATTCTGTTATTTTTCAACTACCAATGAGAACTTTTCAAAAACTTAAAAAAACGGACATGTGGCAAATGCAGTGGAAGTGTAGGTCAATGATACACGGCGTCGTTTAAGAAAAATCGATCTGGTACGCGACCCGAGACGCCGACCTCTGACGCGGTTCCATGATCTTTCCTCCTCCTTTTCCGTTACGACTGGAATCTCCTCTTTGACATCATGTTTAGCTATAAAAACACTCGCGACTTTCATGTTGCGAGTAGGGGGCCGCATGTGACGGACCCACATTCCACATTTAACTTTATGATTCGTAATTCAAAAAGTCTACATTATCACGTCAAAAGCAAGCCCCAATGTGTTTTTTAGGGGAGAGGTTCGGGACCATCTTAATTCACACTTTTCAAAAATCTTATGTGGAAATTTCAAGTCATTTCCAAATTTTTACAGCAGTTTATTTGGCAAGTCTGCTACTTATAACTAAGGTTTCAAGGCCACATCATCAAATTTAATACCATATCAACATGTCTTATGTCGAGGTGACCAAAAAGGCCCCAAAAAAGTGAGATCAATTGTTGTGCACAAAGTCATGTATTATTGGTGCTTTGATGTGGCATCACCCTATTTGTTGCTTTTTAGATCTAAGGAATACATTTCATTCAATTATGGATAGTCATCATTAACATTAACAACTTTAAAATCACAACTATTGGTCCAATATTGTTACAAATATTGGGACATTAAATCAACAAATGCTATAACAACTATTGGAACATGCCCAGAAAGTGGGTCTTCTCCCTTAACAATAGACTAGGGTATATATTCAAAGTTACATAATTACATCAACAATAAATTGGGCTAAAATAGGAGGGTATATATGTATGATGTAACTCAATCAAGGACCAAGTGATACAATGCAACTTTGTCTACAACAACATAGTTCTTGATAAAACTTATTCACATCTAATGTGATGTAGGAGCATCTGGGATCACCAACAATCTTGTGTTACCGAAAAAAGAAAAAAAATCTTTTCGTGTTCAATTTTTTATATTTTTGGGTGTATGTTTGAGCTTTAGGAGCATCTTGTGAAGTGTTGTAAGGATACAAATATTCATTTTTTAGGACTTGGCTTTTATTTCACACATTAAAGACAATTGGGGTGTTCAATGCGATTTTAAAATCATTATATTACACATTTTCAAGGTTTCAAGGTTGAAGGTGTCCATTGACCTGTTAGAGGGAACTTGTAAAGTAAAATTAATTAATTTACTCAAGTTAAATACCTAGGGAAGTGTGCATAAGGTAAGTGAAATTTAACATTCCATTCTTGTCTTGCTATTTCAATTTGGGTAGCTAGAATTGAAGAAAAAATTAGTGACTTTTTGGCAAACAAATAATGGCTCTTCAATTATCAATTTGAGGTGAATGAGAATGATTTGATTTTTTATTTTATTTTTTAGAGACATCTACAATAGCAAGATGTTGAATATGGTGCAACAGCCTTGGCGCCACATTTGGAAGCAATAACTATGTTTTATTTCATTGTTTTGGAAGGAATTTTAGAGGTCAATTTGAGGGGAATGAAAGGGAAAATTTGGGCACCACTCTAAGGTGCATCACATAGTTGAAACCCTCTATAAAATACAACTTTTAATGGTGTTAAGAAGTAACAATCAACTGTAGCAAGATTGAAGAAAGGATTTATAGGTTGCTCCAGAGGATTGCATAGAAAAAATGTAGGAAATTGACTTGTCATGAGGAGAGGAATAGAAGAAGAAAAGAAGAAAGTTGCAAGTGTGTTGTAGGTGTTCAAGGCAACCAAGAGAGTTGTATGAAGCTAAAAACCAGATTTCAAATAAGGAATGAAGCCAAGAAAGTGTGAAGGCATGAGAATTTGAAGACTTAAGGGTGTGAGGTGCCTAGAAATCCTTGATTTTTTTTTGAATTTTTTTTCTTGTTGAAATCCTCATTATACATAATTGTTCTTGAGGAAATTTGTTGTATGAATGTACATATGAAAGTTGTAATAAATATATGTTTTTAGATTTTATGACAATATATATGTTGTCTTTTATATGTGCGCAAGAGTGTGGATTGGATGATTTGTCAACATTGTAAGATGGGGTAGTTTGATAAGACCCCCCCATCTTGTTTGCATTATAGTCTTTATTCTAGATCCCACTCATTAATTCTAATTATTTAATACAAAACATCAACACATCAACCTCAAAAGACAATGTTGTTGAAAACAACTAACACTTCTTATCCTTCTCTAACTATTAATTATTTTTGGTTAATTGAGGGGAATCAACAAGTTAGCCCAATGACTTGGAGCTTAACTCTTTGACAGGGAGAGCGCCCCTATAACCCCTCAAGGCTGCAAATTGATCCAAAACAAGCCTACAACCAAATAAATCTGGGCGGAGAGAATCAATCTCAGGACCTACATGGGACTAACCCAAAGCCCTTAACCAACAACTCATTCTTAGTTTATTCAGATTTCTCCAATTCATTATTTGATTGTCTTAATTCAATCTAAATCATATTTAGTTGATAGGCTACATATAGTGTGAGATTTGAGCTTGAAACAAGTCTCATGCTTGCAAGCCACTATTGAGTCATCAAAAAACAAGTTTTAGGCATCGTTTAATGGTAAACTAGCTACCATTTAATGGTAAAAGCCTTCAAAATCTCATTTATAACGTAAAAGCTAGATAAATATCAATTTTCTAATTAGATGTGAACATTCTATTTCCATTTGCAATGTTCTTTGTCAATTTGATGGCAACTTTCTTTCTTAATTTGCATTGATTTATGTTTTAAATTTGTATACAAATATTTCAAAATCAAATAATACTTAATTTTTTTGGAAAAAATCTAGATTTGTCTAAATTTATTTCATTCTATTATTTAGCACTTATTATTAATTGTTTAATCTAACCACATAACTATAATTTGCAGCATATGACACATACACACAACATATAATTTTCTATAGGTGTAATAACAAGTACTAAAATAATAAAAAGGAGTTATTTTTTCTATGATATAGAATATGAAGATTTTTTAGTCATCAAATCAATAACACACGCATTGTAGACTATAATTTAATTAGATGTACTTCACATCATAATAGGAAGTAATTGTTTTATTCTATCAAGATTTTCAACTCTAAAATAAAATCCAAAACCTACATTTTACAATAGATTTTATATGAAAAATCAAATATTTTAAAAAAACTAATACAAAAGAGATTTTTCAATT